>CM042757.1:4645291-4650291 GCA_022496165.2 Catalaphyllia jardinei
CTTGAGCAGCCACTTTTTCCACCCCTAAAAGCGAAGCGAAGGTTGGAATCCCTCCCGAGACCGAGATCGCTTTTGGCAGCGATAAATATCGTGAAATTCGCGCCACAGTGATTTTTTTCCCAAAAGCTGCTTCAGCGATAAATAAGCGACGTTATCCAGTCCTCGCATCGCTGCTTTCTAGTTTTTCGAGGATGTAAATCGCCGTTTGAGTGCACTATGCAACGGCATGGCTAGGCACGGTCAAGGCAGCCCTGCAACGAAACCCAACCGTCAAGCACGATTTGAAATCCCGACCCGACTGGCATGGGACGTTTGTTCAATGACAATTGGAGATCAAGGGGAGACGGGTGCAGTTAAATTGTCACTTCTCAAGTTGCCCGCGGAGCTAGTGGTCATACAAATCCGGAGATAACATTACCGATCGTGTGATGACCTTTTGAAACGTTTGTCAGGGTTCAGGGTTTTCTATTACAGCGGATTAGCTCCAGCTGATGTCTTTTTAAATTGTTGGAGATGTGAAATTTAATTTTTTGCAAATTATTTTTAATCGTTGGTATATTGTTAGTTTGGATTGTTTTGTTACATGATTGATGATGAATGTCGTTATAATTATGTATAATTTCATTAACCGTTAACATAAAAGATGTTTTTGCTTCATTTGCTAATTGATTGGAAATGATTAAGCATTGTCTGGCAATACTGTTTTCTGGAAGAGATTCAAGATGTATCCAAAATTTTATTATTCTTAATAAGATATTCAACTTCAAAGAAAGTCGTCCAGTTTCATTACGAGCTACTACATTAGGTGCTCTTTTATTAAGGCCAAGAAAATATTTGTAGAATTGTGTATGTAGCCTTTCTACAGGGTCTTTTTCCCATTTTTTTGATATTCAAGTTATCATATATAAGCTCCCCAAATTTCAGATCCGTACAAAAGAATGGGAAGAAATAAAGTATCAAATAATTTGTTACACGTATTGATAGATAGTTAATTAAAGTCAAGGTAACGTTTAGAAGCAAATATTGATCTTCTGGCTTTTTCAACCAAAACTTTTTTGGAGTTAGCAAAACTTCCACTTGTGCTGAAAGTAATGCCAAGGTAACTATACTGTGAGGCCTTATCAATTGGAATTCCATTTAAAAAGAAAGAAAACTTATCACGTGTTGATTTGCGATTCTGTTTTTGAAAAATTAATGTTTTTGTCTTTTTAAGATTAATTTTTAGTAGCCATTTCTCGCTATAATCGTGGAGGATATTTAGTTGCTTTTGAAGACCAGCTGCACTTCTTGATATTAAGATTAGATCATCCGCATAGAATAAACAGTTAAAAGGGAACCCGTTTGGTAGAGTAATTGAATCTGTGAGACATGAAGATTCTAGCAAGCGTGGAAATTTATCTAGATATAAATTGAAGAGCAAAGGGGAAAGGATACACCCTTGTCGCACTCCTCTGTTGTAGTTGAAGAAGGAACTTCTTTTGCTACCGTTTTTTTACAGCACATTTCGTCCTTGAATACATATCGGAAATTAAATGATTAAATTGTCCACCTATGTTTTTGTATAATAGTTTGTGTAACAGACAGACCATCATACCAAATAGAGTCGAAAGCTTTTTAAAAATCTACAAAGCAGCAGAATAATTTTCCCTTGTTTGCATTAGTCACATATTTATCAATAAGTGTTCTTAGCGAGAAGATGTGATCTGATGTTCGGAAACCTTGAAGAAAACCGATTTGAGAGGGATGTATTAAATTGTGGTCTTGAAGGTGAGTAAGTAATCTATTATTTAAGACAGCGGAAAATAATTTGCCTAAGTAGCTAGTGACACAAATGCCTCTATAATTTGAAGGATCAGATTTATTCCCAGACTTGAAGATAGGACTTATAAGCACAGTAGACCATGAATCTGGGTAGGTTCCTTTGCTAAGTATGAAGTTGAATAATTTTGTTAGAGAAGTGGTCAAACAATGCGCTCCACTTTTCAACATTTCGTTCCTTATTCAATCAAGACCAGCTGCGTTCTTATTTTTAAGCCTTTTGATTGATTGTTTAACTTCTTCCTCAGAGAAAGGTTTAGCTAGACTATTAAGTTGTGATAGTGTTGTTTTTTTGTATTTTAACTCTTTCAATATTACTTCTTGTTTCTTGAGTAGGTTTGCATTTGGTTCTGAATGTAAGTTTTGAAAATGATTATACAGTTTGCGCATAGGAACCGTCGAATCAAGTGAACTTTCTACTTGGTTTGAAAGAGATTTCAGAGTGGTCCAAAAATTAAGTGGACGTCTAGTTTTAACTAGTTCATCAATTTTATTATCTCGATGTTGGAGCTTTTTAGTTCGTAATAACTGTTTGTACTGACTTCTTGTCCAGAAATATTCAAGTCGAGTCTGTTCGTCTAAAGGATTTTTTTTTTAGTTCTATGGGAAAGGCGATTTAAATTTTTGCTGGCGCGGCTGCATTCGTTATCAAACCAAAGTTTGGAGTTACGAGGTTTTGATTTTTTGTTCTGTTTTACAATTTTCAACGATTGTTTTGCAGCAGTTTCTAATATGTGCGCAAATTTCTCAACAATGCTGTTGATATCCCCTACATGCTCGAAGTTTAAATGTTCAAAATCCTGAATGAGTTGCTTTATCTCATCGGAATTAAGTGCAGAAGTAAAAGAATCCTTAGAGTCTGTGGACCATTTGAACTATCTTGGAAGGCTGAGGAGTTCATTTTCAAAACTATCCTCATTATTTCTTAAAAGTGTCGAGTCAACTCTTATGCAAGTTATTAATTGGCAATGATCTGAAAAAGGTGATGGCTGACGAACTGCTTAAGTTTCGAAAAGGTACAGAATTTCATGGCTGACAATAATATAATCAACCGTACTAGAGCCTTGATTTCCGTAGAAGGTAATTTGTCCAAGCGAGTCACCTTTGCATCTACCATTCAAGATTCGTAAATCTAGAGATTTACACATCTCAAGAAGCTGTTTTCCTAGATCGTTAACATGAGTATCAAAACTTTTCCTGGGCCTTATCATTGTTGGTGGAGGAGTAATTCCCACAGGTGCAAGATTACAATTGTCATAGTTTATCAGTAAAATCATGCTGTACACCCGTGCGGGCATTAAAGTCACCTGCCAAGACTATATAATAATAAAAGGTTAATTTCATTTTCTAAATTTGGGAGAGTACCGGGGTTAAAATAAGATGAATGACTTGGTGGAATATAATATGAACATAATAGAATATCTTTGTCTAGCTGAAGAATATTTTTATCTATTTTTACCCATATATAGTCTGACGTTTGATTTATGAGGGAAAATATGGTGTAAGGGAACTTTTTACGGCCACTAAAATACCACCAGAGGATCTACCAGATTTCTTAGTATTGAGTTTTCTAGCAGGGCTTAGTGCAATGATATCAAATCCAGGTATTTCATTTACCTCCGATCCCCAGATTTCCGGCATAATTGAGACATCACTATTATAAAATTGACGAATAAAATCACTGTTTTGTAATTTGTTATCGAACACTGAATTTTTACTCAAACCGTTTACGTTCCAACAACTAATGTTCAAACGGTCTGAAGAACGGTCCGAAAAATGTCGATGAACGTTCATTAATATAGTTATTATCACTCAATGGTTATTGAGTGAGCTCTACTTAGAAGATGGATAAATTACAGAAGTTAGTAGAATTATTTACCATATTTTTGAGACGGCTTGTTACCATCTATGCTGCCATTGAGGTAGTTTATGAATGACGGATCATCTCATAGATATTAAGTAATTTCAACATAGTCTCATGGTCCACGGAGTCAAAATGATTCCTGGATGACTTAACCACCTCCGCAAAAAGTCTTGGTTGTTGGTGTAAGGGTGATTGAGCAGACTGATCTGCAAAGAATCTTGGCTGTTGGTTCAAGGATTGAGCAGGGTGATGATTTAACTTGGGCGGCGCAGCTGAGTTTTGCTTTGGGGTTGTTTCATTATTTGGCATCACGTAAGGACGTTTGGAGATTCTCTAATACGTTTTCAGTACGTACGTAACTTGCTTTAGGCAGTGTACTTTAATTTCTGTTCTATCGAAATGGCGCGAATGATTGTGATGTGAAAGAAAGTTTCCTATAATTTAGAAGGCATGAAACCAATGACTGAAGTTTGACATAATTAAAAAGCCGAAATTAGAAACAAACAAAAGATTTTCAACTACGAAGAGAAGATGGGTCCAAGTTTATTCTACGCACTGATTAGCTAAATAAACAACAGCACGTTGTAGGATTCCACAGGTATTGTTGTATTTTTCTGTTCCTTAGAAAAAAAGTACCACTGTTAAGTAAGAAGTCAAAGCGCAAATAAATGAAAATGTTCCAAGACTGGTATATGGTTGAGATCAACTGCGCGCGCGGCAGCAGGGATACTTGAAACACTGGAAACACTGACAAACGTTTCAGAAGGGGTTATTGTACTTTGCGAAACGAAACGAAACGAAATGAAATTGGTACTTTGCGAAATGAACTGTAATTTCATGAAAAACTTTTTTAAAGAAGCTCCTGCGAACCTCCTATTTTCCCACGTCCACAATCATGACCGGGGCAGATGTTTTTCAGTTTTGTCGCGGCATAAAATGGCGAATCCTTGGTGTCTTGAAAACGAAGATCTCAAAACCTGGGACTGCAGGAAAAAGAAAACAATTTTTCGGGGCTTGTTTGCCGCGAATCGTTTCGGCGAAATTAGCACTGAGCATTGTGCTTACTTTACCACTGCTTTCGGCTCCTGGTGGACCGGCTTTGCTTTGTTTTGCTACGCGATGGTTACATGAATTTGATATTTAAACGCCACCCGCACTACCCGATGCTCGCGATCTCTTTGTTGAGTTAATGTTGCGTGACGGAAGTGTACAATGAAAGAACGTGTTATTCGAATACATTTCTTACCTTGTTTTGCATGTCCCGCATCAAGCTGCAAAAATATCAAACATCTGGTGAAGAATTCTAGCTTAGAAGTTT
>CM042757.1:4655291-4660149 GCA_022496165.2 Catalaphyllia jardinei
GCAATCGTTTTTTGACTGCAAGTTCTTTCATCTCCTTAAATGTCAGTCTCCTTCGCTTTGGATTTTCTTGCTTTTGTTTCCCTTTCCTCGATTCTTCTTTGTCTTTTAATCTTTCCTGTCCTTGTTTAATTGGACGATTTTGTTCTTGTGAAACCTGACTGTTTTTATTTCCCCTTTCACTGCCGTTTATTGTTTTGCTGGGGATATTTTTCGTTTTAGTTCTACTCTTATTTTGTTGAGGTGTTCCATTACTATCAACAACGTTTTCAAGCGTTTTAGCCTTTTTCGGTACACTGTCCTTGGGGAGCTTTTTCTTCTTTAAATTTCCTTCGTTTTCTCTGTAGAACAGAAACATTGATAAATAAGTCACAACCAACAGAAAAGAAAAACAGAACTTAAACAGTTTGCAACTTTCACAAAGAAGCAGACATTGCGCCTGTTACGTAGATTAAATTGAGAACAATGTTATAATTTATACAACAGTTAACAGCCTTGACACAATAATTGCATCTCCAAAGAGGGAAATGATTTTTTTATATATTTAATGTAAAACAGACCTTTCTGTCTCAGCAAGTGAACTAAGGATCCTTTTCTTTCGTTGCAGATCTCTCCCTCGCTTGCGGTATTTTTTGATATCTTGGTACTCTTCACTTTCAGCTCTGCAATGTGGATGAAAAACAAATTCACTTTGATCGTCTCTGTCATTTGCGAAATACATTTGTGCTTCTTCGCGTGAGGTTTTTGAGAGTATGTTTGAAAATTCGTTTAGGTTTGCCTTTCTTGTCCCCAGGGTTCGCGCTCCTTTTGGTCAGAGGCAAGTATCGCAACGCTAGGGGAAGGTGACGAGGCCAGCACCTCGTTCCACTCGCCGCGCTTTTTTATTTTTCGCTCGCTGTTTTTCGGGCGGCGCCCCAACTGAACGCCTGGGAAAAGCTAAATTGACGAGAAGTTAAGATATCGTATGCTATCAAGAAAGATCGCTCGGTAATCACAAATACGACTGGTAGGAAAGTCTATAGTGATTTACCTATACTGAGACATCTTTTTGACCGAGGCCCATTGGTTCAATTCTCTGTCAGGACATGATAAAATCTAGGGATACAGAAGAATATGATGTTTGTTACACACAACTTAAAAGAGCCAAGTCACGGAAACCTGAAAATAATAGTTTACTAAGATAGAAAAACATCAAAGAGATAATAATAAACCATAAAGGAACAAGGATGGTTAAGGATGGAGAAGATTGACACGGATTACAAACAAAGAACTTCAAAAATTTAGGCTAAACTTTTCAAGATGGCAACCGTGACTTAGCTCTTTTCAGCAAAACAACCCTACTAGGAACGATAAAAAGTCAAGATATTGACTCAGTTTTACTGCAATTTCTTCAGTTTCTAAATGTTCAAATGTGATTTCACTCAAGAGATACCTGCAATTCTCAAGCTCGCGGTTTTTATCAAGAGTCTTATTGACACAGATATGTAAGCTTATTGTCTTCTTGCAGTTATCTCAAGACATAATAGTACTGGATAGATACCTCTTCTGTTGTGAGCCCGTAGTCATTTGGTACAACTTGTCGGTATTTGAATCTACAAGGCATATCACCTATGATATCCTCATAATCCAGTTTATAATATTCGTCAAAATAGTCTTCAAATGTTTTCTCGTCTAAGAAAAAATATAATAATAATTGGTTAACTTGTACGTAATGAGTATCGCATGTAATACTGTTAGGGTTTTGTAAGCTATTTCGCAATGGTAAGCTAAGTCGCGCTCACTAATGTAGGTAATATTTGTTTTGTTCGTAACGTTGTTGTTGCAATAACAAAATAAATTTAAAAAATATAAACCTTGTTAGCAAGGCTTTTGTATGGACAAGAAAAACAGCAACAGCACTGCGAGATACACATGTCAATTGAATTCTGCGTACAGAACTCTTTTTAAGTTCTCCACGTTTCGTCAAGAGAGCAAGTTTTCCAGATTTAGTTTAGAGATATTTAAGTTGGCTTTGTCATTGGTGGCTGGACATTGATTGAGTTAGGGCTTCACTGCACAGTAGTACTTCAAAACAGTTCATGAAATAGTGACAATATTGCTTCGCTGCTGTGACGTTGTACCTCTACAAAACAGCGGCTTTAAGGCTACAAATAGAGCAAGAAAACAGCACCCTTGTTGGCCGACCAGCTAACCAGCTGCTCCCATAAAGACTGGCCAAAACATCCCACAACATGGTCACACCGCGGCTTACATACAGTCATGCAGCCTGGCCAAGCAGTCACGTGGCCACGTTTACTCAAACAAGCCTATTTTTTTGGTTTGGATATCAGATCTTAATTTCTCTGTCCAGGTCGCAAGCATAGCAAGATATGAATGTTTAATTCTCAGTTTTCTCCTTTGGTTTAGTTTCGATAGAGATCATTAATTTTAATGTTCTCTTCATAGTGATTGGAAATGTGCTGGAACACAGTCTTTAGATGACTTACTTGGATCAAACACAGGTTTTTTCTGTGCGACAACGCGAGCGAATCGTGATCGCCCTTTTCTTTTCCTTCCTCCAAACATGTTTGGATCATTGTCATTTTCATGGTAGTCTGCATCCATCTAAAAAGGAATGAAACACGGTTTGTGAAAGACAGCAAACGCTATAAAAATCAATTCTTCTGAATCCTGTTAACTTGGATGGGTTCAGGGCAAAGGAAATCGAACAAACAGCAGGCGCAAAATGAACTTCATCGAAAATGAGATTTTAACAGATTTTAACTCCTTACTTTACAAAAAGGTCAGTATAAGCGAGTGCAGCGGACCTAGTAGACCATTTCAAAGGAGCGTATCCCAGCTTCTGTAGCATTAAGTGAATGAGAGTACTTCTACTCCCCTTCCTCCCCCCCCCTCCTCCCCTTCTTGGATGGGATGCAAAGTCAATCGTCGGGTTATCCTCCAGCCTTAAATTCTTTGGTACCCATTTATACACCTGGGTGGAGAGAGGCACTGTGAGGGTACAGTATCTTGCTCAAGAACACAATGCAATGACCGTAGCCAGCGTTTGAACTGCATTGCTCAATACGAACTCCACGCTAACCATAATGCAATTGCAAAAAGGTCAATACACTAACTTGTTACTCAACAGTTAACACTTGAAGGGTCTTTTAGAGCTTAATATTTCAGGGGTTTAACAAGTATTATATCAAACACGAGAGACAGTGTTTCACCGGGATATCCAAACACCGAGAAGAGAGTTGAAAATACGACGCGCAGCGGAGTAATTTTGACGAAATTCGAGGTGTTTAGATATCCGATGAAACACTGTATCGAGTGTTTGATATGTTACTCGTTAAATCCCTGAAATTCTAAACTCTAAGAGACCCTTTAAGTGATAATTTAAAGGACCTCTATCCAAACCTATCGAAACCTCCTTCACGGTTGTGATTTTCAGTGTTTTAACTTGATGAATTATTAATGAATTTGAGAAGCTATCATAAATTATGTACAGCTAACTAAGGAGTTGATTATAAACAATAATTGGATGAGGTTTTTGTGATATCGGGAATAATCAAGGTCGAGCCGAGGCTGATTACATTTGCCAAAGCTGTATTAGGCATGCGCACTGTGCGAGGCATAATCTGCACATATAATTGGATAGCAGATTATACCCTAATCATGCTTGTCCACAAAATCACGTGAATTCTCAAAATAAGCAGGGGGCTCTTGGCCAATCAGAATGCTGATAGTGAGTACAATGTATAATAATAAAAATAACACCTACATTAAAACTGGGATCTTCACTGTGAGGCTCTGAAAAAAAACACAATAAGAATGGGACTATTTTGATTTCACAATAATATCTAGTGCTGAAAAGTGATCTCCAAGGGTCGTTTTTCATCTCTTCCAGAAGAACAAGGCGTGTAAGCTGTATGCATAGAATCTTGATATGTTATCCTTGACATAAGAGATGAGAAAAAGCCATGCCAAAATAAACATCGATTTAGAGTAGTATAGGTAAACCTTGGTATCTGGGACTCAGTTATCTCAAACCCATGTTATCTCCAAATCGAGCAATTTTCTGGGACACGCTATCCCAATCAATTAATATTGGTCATTTTGAGCCTTACAATCTCAAACAATTTAAAGCTTCCTTGACCATCCAAGATGGCAGAGTTCAACTAAATAGATAATTTACCTGCAATTCCTTGCTGTTCAGTTTCGTGTTGATCACATTCCCACTCATTCCAGTTCTCTGTAAAAGAACAAATTGCACTCCGTCTCATACCCTAAATTTTATTTTAAATTCTCCTTACTTTTACTGTACATTTCCTTCAAAAGTTTAGAGAACTAGAGAATTTTGCTTTTGAGGGGGTGGGGTGGTGCAGACAAGACAAAATCACTGTTAACAGGTCAAAGATCTTTTGGTTGTTCTTAGCCACTGTCAAACTACTGTATGCTTAACAAACTGACGACAGGTTTTCATGCGTCTGTCCTGCTATTGATCATGAACTTCGTCATGACATTGTCAAAGAAGCTGTGGATCCATGAGGTGAAAGCCGAGTGAATCTACAGCTACTTTGACAATACCAAATTCATTGCCAATAACAACACCAACGCATGAAAAACTGACGTCAATTTTATTCTTGCAATAACAAACTTTCAAATTGTCTGTTCTCCCTCCTTGACATGACGCATGGCATAAATTGTAAATTCATGTGTCTGTCCGCTCATTGACGATGAAAATTAGCCAATGAGCGCAGCAGTGAGTGAATTTTTGCAGTTATTGTGAAATTGGAGTGATGCAAATAAAATCAATGTGCTAAAAACAACAAAACAAAATTTTATTAATTAGAAATATAAGTAATTACATTATTTT
>CM042757.1:4660159-4679680 GCA_022496165.2 Catalaphyllia jardinei
CACAGGCATACCATCATAACTAATGAAACCAATCTTGGGGTGAATGTGCGTCCAGACGGCCATACAGTTCTTTGTTAATTTTGATGTTATTAAATCGCTGTATCTCATTCACAACTAGCCTGATTAACAACAAACATGGGGATTTTGTGAATCTTGGTGTGCTCTTTGTGACTATGTGGATCAATAGTAATTGCTTATCCCATAATTTACAGATTTGTACCTAGTCCTTTTCGGTTTGAAATCAGGCAATGACATTGGGTTGGAACTGAATCCAACCCACATTCACAGCACTGCTTCAGCCCTCCTCCCTCTCATTGTATATTTCCTTTAAAGTGGTACTACGACCAAAAAAAATTCTTGTTTTCTTTGGATTTGAAACTATGTTAACTAAACACTAACTGACCCAAGTTTTAAGTTCTGATTTTAAAAAGACACCTGTTTATTTTAACTGGAATTTTCTTATTTACTGGTCCACCATTATTTATTTTAAAATCTTGAGAGAGCTGGGTCAAGGAGAAAATGACGTCAAAGACTCACCAGTTTAAGAATGCAATGCGAGTGTACGCGGCTTAATTAATATGCAGCACAGGAATTTTGGGCTTTCAGACCTTTAAACTCATGTTTTGCATATATAATAAATTGCGTTTACACGCTGAAATGTTAAGCTAGTGAGTAAATGATGTCATTTTCTCTAGATCTAACCCTGTGATGTCCTATCGGTCAGTTTTGAACGTGAGTAATGGCGGACCATCAAATCCAAAACTTACACTCAAAATAAACAGCCTTCGGATCAAACTCAATGCTCTAAATTTTGCCAGTTAGGTGTTAAGCAAACAAGCTTTCAAAATCGGAAGAAAAAAAAGAAATGATTTTTTGACCATAGTAGCCCTTTAAAGTTAACAGCACCCTGTTTTCATCACAAAGAGACTACCCCCTTAGTTGTGACCATTTTTGCAGATCTGTTCACCATTTTGGTTTAGGGGTATGGTTGGTCAGAACAAAACTCTCTGTTAATATATGGATGTTCTTTTGGTTGTACTTAAACCTGTCTAACTATGCTTAAAATATGTTGAATTTTTTTTTACATATACACACCTATTTCACCTTGGTGTTTTCCATGGGAGCTTGGCAAAATGTGGTTTAATCAGTAATGCTCATTACAGCAAATGAAATAGTTTTTCATCATATCTCATCACGGCCATAGCAACTTCAAAAATAAAAATAATTTTGACAGGTGTAATGTACATGACCCACACAGTTTTGACACAACACTCACCAATATCATCCAAATCATCTTCAAATGCAGGCTTCTCATTTTCATCTTCTTCGTAAAACTGCTCATTGAATGCTTTCTGTGATGGTTCCAAACACAATGAAAATTATGCGTCAATCACTGCCTCCTTCCCAGTTTGGTTAAGTTTATTTTTATACATTGTGCAACTTTATGTGCAAATAAAACAAATATAACAACTAAGACCAAAATGTGGAAGTGCACGCTAAACAGGCCATATCTGTTATAAAAGTACTTGGCTACAGAGAATCTGAATGGTTCTTAGAACATCTAACTGGGTGTGCCTAAAAATTACTTTTGGTTCATAAATTTATTATTCATTAAAAGCAATTTTGACTTTGGCATTCATTTACAGTTTCAAAATACCTGCATTGCCTCGTCATATTTCTTGGGATCAAAGTCACCTTCTATATCTTCCTCTTTAAAACCAACATTAGGGTTTCCAGTGATTTCTATAATGAATGAATGAATGAATTACTGAGAAAGAATATTGAATATCCATTAATTTTGCTGTCATTTTGCCAACAACATGTTTGGAAGACTATTGATCTTACAAAAGGTTGTTGATAATACATGCACAACTCCTTACTTAAAAGTCAATTAAAACCCCATGTTGAATTAAATTATTGCACAATAATTTACACACTTTCACCATACAAGATTGTTTGCTCTCTTATAATGCTTGTGGAAAAAACATTTAATCACAGACAAAATAGTCACACAATGTACACAACATCATTGAAAGAAACATATTATTTCTCACAAATAACATTTTATGCAACAATTGAACCATGTACTTACATAATGATTTTACCCATTGCGTGAGGAGAGGTTGGAGGCTTGGTACCGAGGTTAATGTTTTGAAATTTGAATCTGCGATGATGTGCACAAATAATGTCGTATCCACGAATCCTCGTATAATGGATGTCGTATTTGTGATTTCGTTGACACACAAACATTTTATCGACCCACCTCCTCCCCAACTCCGGCCTCTCTCTAGTACAGTGGTGATATTAGTGTTGTAGCGGTTTCATTGCCCTCACCTTTGCAGGCAATACTTATTTAATGATAACTTGTATTGATATTTTCACTTGGTTTATACTGCATTTAATAAACAGGCTATGTGTGATAATTTTCACATGGCCATTTTACTCCATGCTGTTTTATTGTATTGCCTTTATGAACAGAGCTCAGCACATATTTCATTTTGGCTAATTTTATTCTTACAATTCTGCTTGGGGAGATTGAAGCATAAATTTAATTTACACCCCTAATGTTTTATTTGGCATTTCCTGTGAGAGTTCAGAAGCACAGTATTTGGTTTAATAAGTAATGTTCATTATGGGGAATGAAATATTTCACCACCATTGCTCATCATGTGCATACCAACATCACAAATAAATGTCAAAAGTTTGCTACCAAACTTTACTGAACATGTTCTTTGTTAGAGTGATTTTAATGAATTTCAATTCATACCTTGTACATTTTGATAGCTTTTACATATTTTAGATTTTTAATGTCTTTGCACATTATGTGTATTTTGTATTTTTTTATGAGATCCTTTTTGAAAACCATATTTTAAATGAAAAAGTCACCTCAATAAAGATTATTATTATTCTCCCAAAAAAGCAATTCAAATCCACTGATTATTTTAGACTAATAAAGTAAGTCATGAAATGCAATAAAGTAAGTTCTGAAAAACCTAACTATAACTCAGTCTAATAAAATCTAAATCTTGACCTTTTAACTTTTCAAGTTTCTCCATTATCTCTTTTCTCTTGAGGTTTTTTAATCTTTTCAGTTCCTCTCGTTTCTGTTCTTTCTCCTGCATTAGCAAAGAAAAAAAGACATTAAAAACCTACATATACAAAATTGAATGAGCTTAGATATATTTCAGGTTATACAAAGGTAGTCTGCACCTGAACCAAGTGGCCCTGGTTTCTGTAGCATGAAGTGACTAGGAGTATTCCTACTCTCCCCTTGAAGGGATGCTAGTCCATTGCAGGGTTACCCCCAGCATTAAATTCGCCGATACCCATTTATACACCTGGGTGGAAAGAGGCACTGTGAGAGTGCAGTGTCTTACCAAAGAATACAGCACAATGTCCCCAGCCAGGGCTTGAATCTGGACCGCTTGATCCAGAGACAAGCACGCTAACCACCAGGCCACTGCACCTCCCACAGGTTATACCAAGATAATACAAAATTGCATGAAGTACACATCCTGACCTTTTCCTTTTTCATATCCCTTTGTTTTCTTTTTTCTTTTCGGCGCTCATCTGTTTTCCGCACTGACCCTTGTATGGTGCGAGGATATGTTTTGATCTTAAGTTTCAAAAGGAAAAAACAGAAATTAATACAGGTAACGGTCACAGTAACTGTCTTTGCAATCTTATCACTTTTCTACCCAAGGAAAATCTCCCAAAGATAGAAATCTAGAGGAAGTGTTAATGGGTGATCATTGCCAACCTTGAAAGTCTGGGCTGGCTTGCTTGAATGCCAGTTAACATTAAGCCAAGATTAACTAAATTATTAATTTTTTCTTGTTTAAAAATCTTTTTCCCTTCAGTTATGTTTTGTGTGGTTTGAGATTATCTTAATTAAAAAATGAAGGACAAACAACATGAACAGAAACCCTTATCAAAATGTCACAAAACTGAAATAAAATTCTTGCTATTTCTGGGTTAGCTTAATTGGGATTTGAACAACCCAGCCCTGGTTTCTGCGACAGAATTTGCATGCAGGTTATACAGCAACATTGGCCATGTTCCCTTTGCGTAGGGTGGGTGAGGAGAGAAGGGGTAACTACTGCTATGTGTAACAAGGGTAGGCGTCAGGGAAAAACCCTTACCTTAAGTATTCAAGTATTTTGACAGAAAAGGTCACCCTTAACCAGAAAATGGTACATGTACCCAATCACATATTTTAAGTAGACACATGCACACTGCATGCCAAGTGAGTAACCCTTTATAGCATTTAGATGAATTAAGTATGCGTTGCATCTGTAAATGACACTGACTTTTCCCTACACTTTTCCATATGTAGTTCAACTAATCATTGAAATTCCTACTCCATCATATACCTCCAGTTTGGAAAAGGGACACACCTCAGCTGGAGCTTCCTCATACATGTACTTTTAGGACTACCCCATTCCTTTCCATGACATAATAATTCACTGTTATCAATTTACAAGTATAGTTACAAGTGAAAGAGAAACCATAAGAGTAGAGTGTCATTTCTAAGAACACAACACAAGAATAATAGCAGCACCTGACTACAGTTTTAAAATGCCATTTTAGAGGCCACATTCTGAGCCTCTGCAACAACTGAAAAATGAAATGACAAGTTGTGACATGTTGATGATACTTACAAACTCTGCATCTGGCTCCTCAAATCTGAAATTAAATTTCCGTTCAAATTCTTCCTGCTTTTCGACTTCTGACTCATCCTACACCAACATATGAAACATCTGATTAGTTCAACTACAGAAAGGTGTATAGTACAAGCAATATTTATTAAAGAAATATCAATGCAAGAAAGATAGAAAAACCTAGAATACAACTTGCAAATTAAAGCAATGTTTCAACTCCTCTGTGGCAATTTACTGGTGAAGTTACAAGTACCTCATCATCACCTACAATCTCATCATAACTAGGAATTCTGAAAAAAAAAAACACAGAGAGAATCCATGGTAACTGGTTTGAACTGAGGAGTATCTTTATTAGTATTAGTAGTTTGTCTTGTATGATTATCTGGGTGAGGGTAGTTCTGAGAAGAACTATTGTTGGTGACTGATGTTTTAACAAACTGAGTGAAGTCTTCTTCAGAGTCAATTGAATAGTGTTTGTCTGTCAATGACGTTATAAGTCTAGTCTGTTGAAAGTGATTGTTTAGTTTACTGGCTGAAAAACTTGCGCAGAGTTTTTCAGCAGTCATTGGTCAAACAGAGAATTAATTTTAATATTATTAATGAATGATGATATTTTGTTGTACAAGCCACAGTTTAAATGACTTGAACAATAAAATACATGCTATACCTTTCTGAATCTTTCTCAATGTAATTTCTGTCAAGAATGTAATCTCTCAAGAATTGTTCACCTTCATCCAAACTCGGGTCCATCCAGTAACATCGCAATGCCTCCTATCAACACAGTTCACAAGAGTAATTGACTATAATACAAATTATTCTAAGAATTAAAGGAGCAGTGTCACCAGGAATTTGGGTCAATTCTGTGTTAAAATCATTACTTTGAGGCTTTAATCATAAACAAAGTGCTTCTGTAAAGCTACAACAAACATATAAAATGAATTTTATCAGAGAGGGCTAACCATAATAAATTTCTTGAGGATTTTTGGAACACGTAGCATCAAAACTCAAAAAAATTGGCCAATTTTTTCAAGTTTCAATCCATTTCCATCCATGCCATCTGTAGTGACAGGCAACAGGAAACAGTTTCAGTACCTTTAAATAGTCTTTATTGACCAAACTAGATCATTAGTTTGGAATTCATTTGATGCGAAGACACCTAGCTTTTTATAAAGTTGCCAAATAGCACATGACAATGCCCCTTTAGGATCACTTGTAAGAAATGCACATGTAACACAGTCAAAACGAGGACATTAATAATTAGTACTGTGAGGGACATTTGTAGCCTCAGCTCAATACATTTAGCAGAATTGATCCTTTTGCCTTGTTTGTACGCCAAATCAAAGTGCTGATAACTGTCAGTTATAATAGCTATTCTACACATCCAGGAGGGACAACTTACCATTTCCTCAGCAGGTTTGGTTTCTTTACTCTTTTGTCCCTTTAACCATTCAATGTAAGCTCGTTCCTCCTCCATCTGTTACAAATACACAAAATTTACTCTTGAAAATGATATCTCAAACTACAACAACAACCCTAGTGGCCTAGCAAAAGAAACAAAAGAACAAAGAGCAAATCAGAAAAAAAGTTGAAAACTAAACAATATTCATTAACAGTTAACAACAACATAAAAATGCAGAATAACGATTTCTAGATCACCTTTTCTTCTGAGGTTTTTTCTCGGACCTTCAGGAAGTCATCATCATTATCATTCTCCCTGTCTTGAATGGCTTTCTTAAAACTGGCAAATATCACAAGAAATTGAATTTGTAGTAGTGACAGTCATTGCCACGTTTCCTTTTTTTTCAGGTTATTAATAAAAATCAATGACATCTATGAACAGCCACTAACAATAACTGAAGTGTACTTTAATTATTACTAACAATAATCCATCCGGTATTTGTGATATAACAGGTTCTCAATTTTAATAAAATTTTACTTGACAAATTCTTAGCCACAAAAGAAAGATATCACATGGGAACAGCGTTTCAGCTAGAAAATTTTATTTCAGGGTCAAAGTTGTCCCTGGAGACCTTTGGCAGGGGCCAATTTTCTAGGAAAAGGAGCCAATAAACAATTAGTATTTGCTAAAAAATTGCTATTTACTAAAAAAAAAAGTCGCTAAATGCAAATGTTTGGTCACAAGATATTTGCATGCACTGTGTGTGCACTGTGCGTCAAGTTGCAGCAGTTAAGAATGAGAGGGGTGAGATAATAAGAGACAAGAGTGCCAGACTTGGACCGAGCAATTTGAGGAAGAACTAGTCAGGGAGGCCCCGACAAACCCAGTCGAAGAAAACGAAGTAGAGACAGACGGCATTAGTGAGATGGATACAACAGAGATAAGGGAAGCAGAAGTGATGCAAGCAATGAAGAAGACAAAGAGTGGAAGAACACCTGGAATCGATGGTATCCCAACAGAGCTGTACAAAGCAGATAGTGATGTGGCAGTAAAGGAGTTGACAAGACTGTTTAACAGAATATGGCATGAGCAGAAGGTACCTGACCAATGGAAGAAAGGTTTGATAGTGAAAATACCAAAAACAAGGAGATTTGAAAGAAAGCAAAAATTGGTGTGGTGTGACCTTGTTACCTGTGGCCAGCAAAGTAATGGGGAGAGTCATCATCGAGAGAATACAAAACGGTGTAGACCATGTTCTTAGAAAAGCACAAGTTGAATTTCGAAAGAACAAGAGCACTGTGCACTACAAACAAAAAATTCATAGGCATTCATGACATAGTCAGTGATCAAGGATATAGGGCGGTTTCAAAGACAGTCAGCCATTTGGACATTTTCTGGTGTGTGAGAGTCAATACAGCAGAGCGAAAGGATGGATTGACTTCTTTTCTTATGTTGAATGTTTAAGAAGCAAAGATCTTTCGATATGGTTTTCTAGAAGGACATAATGTGTGAGAAAATAACTGTTGCAAGTGAATAATTTAATATATGAATACTTTTTAAACTGCAGAGAAAGATAGGAGGACATGATTCACCATCTACCGGTAAGTTATTTACAACTTAAGCAGTTGTGAAGTAAAGCCTGAAAAAAATATAGCTGGCCTGAACAGGATTCAAACCTATGACCTCTGCGATACTGGTGCAGTGCTCTACCAACTGAGCTATCAAGCTAACTGGTAGCTGGTCATGTTAATTTGTTTACACTTACACAAGACAGACAGAGAGGTTTGGATCGAAGCAAGTTCACCTCCAGCCTTGCTTGCATTCGTGGGCCAGATTACTGAACACATAACTATACAATGGCCCATAGAAAACTGTGAGTAAGTGGTTTGCAATGTAAAACTAGATGTTGTGATTGGTTTACAATTACATACGTGAACTAGCATTAAAGTTACCACTGACAGAAACTTACCTTTCCTTGATTTGTTTTTGCTCTTCAACAAATGTGGGGGATGTCCTACCCTAAATAGAAAATACAACACATAAGAGCGGAAACAATATATTTTCGTGTTTAACCAAATTATTTGGGAACATAAGCAGCATTTGAAATATCAAGGTTTTACATAATATAATTGACTGGCTGTTCATATTTGCACTGTAATGTAGGCAAATAAATCAGTTGATGGTAATTTTAGATCAAACCCCTACAATAATTGTCGAAGTGAAATTTGGTAATATCTTTAAATTCTAAAATCATTTTATAAAATATAGGGTTTTTTTTCTACTGTCTGCATCCTTACTTTCACCTTACCTGATTCGTCTCCTCGTCATCAGTTTCTTCATCACTTAAAAATGCTTGGCTGACAAGTGGAATCAAACAAAGTTTTTGATGAGAGAGGAAAGGATTTCCAGTTATAATGTACATGTACAGTTTTTTAGTAAATATACACCAGTACATTTGGATTACTGTACAATCTATTGTTATTTTTTAAGGAACAATTTAACACCTAAATAATTACTTTACAAATAGTTAACTGAATAAAGAATAGAGCAGTAGGCCCAGGCCATTAGTGGGAATCACTTAACAAACAAAGAAGCCTCTGTTCTATTGTCAAAGCCCACAGGAAGCAGTGGAGGGGAAAAAATAACAAATTATGTGACAATTTTCAGTAGGAAAATGCATCAATTAGGCAGTGAAAACAAACTTGATAAACGCCATTTGCATGTACAAAACCCGGGGAGGGGGGAGCACTTCCTTATAACAGGCTAATGGAGATGTGCCGCTGGATGGGGTCGCATTTTCACAACTGGATTCACTATCATCGGGTCGCATTTTCAATAGTGTTACTAGGATGGGGTCACACTTTTTCTGACTTTTGGAGTAAGACAGTTCTTCATATTTACAGTTAGCAAACATACCAGAATGTTTGTACTGTACATGTAGGTGAAAAGTAAAGTGTTCGTTATTTAATATAAGGTACATACATAAATATAAAGTGACCAAGTTGGGATCAAGAAAATTACATATTTGCCAAAAAGTGACTAAGATGGGGTCTATAATTTGCAACAGAATAGGCTATAATGGGGTAGGAGCTCTGAGTGGCCAGCGGCACATACCCAGCAAAAATTGACCCAAGTACCCCCCCCCCCTCCCCGTACCAAACAACAGTGGAAAAAAAAAAAAATGAATGAAAAGCACTTCAAAGTCTTATCCACAATTTAAGCTCTTCAATAGAATACACATCACTTTCACCAACTTTCACATTTGCTTGATCTTTTAATGATGTTTTTTGGACAAGAATTTCTACATTTACACAGTTTATCTATAGGATATTTTCCTCGTTACACATGCAGAATTTGTTGATGAGATTAAAAAATTACTATAGTTGTAGTCAGGCATGATAATAATAAGAAATAAAACTTTTTGTTGTCACTGACTAAAAAACGTTTGTGTGAGAACGTTTTGGTTAAAATACTATAACCTTCTTCAGCAATAAAATGGTTTACAAATGCAAATGAGTGCTTTAAAAGAGCCACAGAAACATCACTTGGGATTGCCAAGGGCCTTGTAAATGTCAGGAATGTAAATGTGTTGACTTCATTAATGGCATTCGGTCTGCAAACTGAGTGCCACGCTTCTAAAAATAATCTTTTTGACCATTGGGAGCAGCGGTCAATGACCTTGATGTCATCAAGGTCAAAATCGTGATTGATTTTTATTGTCTTTAGGTTTTTTGTTGTTGTGTTTGTGGAACATCCAAAGCTTAGTAACCAGGCATTTACCATGGACCAAGTTTCCAGGTATGCCTTGAGGTAAAAACTCTGTCCCCAATGAACTGGCATGTTTTCATTGCTGTTTTAGAAGTAAAACTATTTCAAAGTAATCAATCTCTTTGGAATTTTCACTTGTGGGGTTGTAAGATCATTGGCTGCTTTATCACTAATGAAAGTGAATTATTTCATAGTATATACTTCACATTTTATTGCTAATGTGGCACAATTTTTTTTGTTTTATGAAGAAAAAAGCTCTCATTATGCAAAGAATGCAAATGTAAGATGTTAGCAATTTATGCAGATCTGCATCATCACATCCTGTCAGACGCCCAGTCATGGTATCCTTGAGCATCAAAATTTCATTTTTTTTTCCCCAGGGAAGGAAACCCTGAAGCCCTGCTACAGGTCTGCACCCTAATGAGCTCTTTTTCTCACACCACTTTAAATACCCAACAGACCTGTCAGGTACAACTTGAAAGCATAACAGAAAATAGATTCTCACCAAATTTGGCCAGTGGGATGATCTGATTATTAGCCAATTGCAGGCCAGATTTCAGCTCTTTTTGTCATATCCCCCACTCAGGAAAGTTTTGGCAAGTTAGCTAATTAATATGTATAAAATGGAGTTTAATGGCGTCCTTTTGCAGAGAACTGTTTATTTGATCAAAAATGGAGCAAATTCCTTCGGAGATGGAAGTCAGGACATTTGTAAGGTTAAAGTAATTTGGAACCAGTTGCTGGCTTGTGAGGCTGAAATTACCCATAGGTAAGCTTTATTTTCATTTTGGTGCTGAACACAACACACTAAGTAATTTTGCATTGACATTCAGCGTGTTGTGTGCTGTCCTGCTGTTTTTTATTTCGTTCTTTTTGGTAGCCCACGAACGTAATGTTTCTATGTAAATCACTAGTAAGAAAAACATTTTAAACAGATGTTCCCACTCAATTTTCAGCTTTCAGGCGATAATTCTGAATTTTTTACCAAAACGTTGCTTTTTTGGTTGCTATGGATGACCACCGCTTCTTGTAACACCTCAAGCAATTGAGTGAGGCGACAAAAAAATCTAATTAATTCTGGGTTTGTTTGATTTTGCTGAAATTTTAACATGATGAAGCTGGCTTGTTAAGGGATAGATTTAACTCCTGCCGATGTGTGGTAGCTATTAACACTAAAGTGATATATCACTTTGAAGTCATTTTTTAAAGAGTTTTTTGCAATGCGTGGGTTCAGTGTGACTTTGTAATCAGAGATTTTTGTTTACTCTGATCTTTAAAAGAAATGTAAATTTATATATGTTCCGAGATGAATTTCTAGTGAAAAAAAATGATCTTTAATGAGCGCTGGGTTTTTAATTTTTTCCCACGAAAACATGTACAAAAAAGAGTTAAGGACACTTAAAAGCATGCCTTTGGAACCCAAACTGCCTCCAACTTTCATATAACTTGCTCCAAGAAACACTTTGAGAAGGCCTATTACTACACATCTACGGTATTGGCCAATTGAGAACTTTATCAATGGTGCCCATCCATGATATTTAAAGAGTTGTTCCTCTTATTGCAGGTATATGTATTCAGCGAAAAATTGGTCAAATTCATAACTACATAGCAGTACAGTAAAACGTGACGCAAACAACTTTGCCAGGATTACTAAATTGATTGATTTTACTGCAAGAAAAATATTTTATACTTGTTATTTAATTAGTCTTTCATCGAGGTCAAACAATGCTGTCTATCAACATTTGTCTGCACAGATAATCTTTTTGATCCAGCTTAGGGCTGGTAATTATGTAGTGATTTAATGTGGTTTCTTTATACTTTAACTTAAATCTTTTTTGTAAATATGATGTAATTCAGCTCTTTGGTTGGTAGAATGACTGGGTCGTACATAACAGGTATTCAGACATTCTTTTCTAGTTATCAAAATATGGGAGACCATTATAGGGATAACCTCAAGGTCTTCGTATTTCAAATTTTACGGTAAACTTCTTCTTTACTGTCAATTTGAAATAAAGTATTATTAAATTAAAAATATGTTGTTTTGACTATACCCAAGTGTAACCCAGACCTGCTTTACATTTTTCACTAACCTCCCTTTTTCTAGCAACTCCTTTCTTTCATAATCCTTCAAAAACATGGGCTTCTTATGCTTCTCATACTGCTTGTTATCCTCTTCTGATGAGGTACTTTTTTCTTGTTACCGAAACAGCATAAAGAAAGGGGGCAGAAGTTAAACAGTGTCAAGTTGACTTACTTTAAAACTAAAACCACTTGTTATGTTAAGTCGAAGGTATTTATTTTATCCCCTTCACTGAATGCAACACATATTTTTTCATCAAATATGAATACTCAGAATTCATTGCTCATCAAGACAACCTTGACCACAAAGTTTATGATTTTCTTGATTCTCATTACCCATCAACTTGGCACTAAATTAATAATGTAGAGAGAAGTTACAGGTTGATCATTCCAAATTGTGAAAAATGACATGACTACAAGTAATTAAGAAATAGAAAACATGTACTGTGTTTCTATCGAGTTATACAAACACGAGTGGAAGTTTGGGAGAATGAGATAGCTCTGGGAACACGAGCCACAGGCGAGTTTCTCCACAGCTTTTTTGAGTTCTCCCAAACTTTCACGAGTGTTTGTATAACTCGATAGAAACACGGAATACATGTTTTCTATTTCTTTTAGAAAACACCACGATGAGAAAAAGGAAAACAACTTGTTAACTTTGATTATCAATATGTAAATTCCCAACGTATCAACGTATTGTAAGCTTTATTGTAGCATTGTCTTTGTAACTAGTTCATTGTAATTATGTATTCAAGTGAGGTTGTTTTTTTTTTTCTGTTCCTTTTGTCGCTATCGTTAGGTCGTAAGCACGAAATTGTAATGGTTATTTTCTTATTCTTAAAATGTAGCAAAAAAATAAAAAAAATTACAAAAAAAACAAAAAATGTAAATTCCCTTTGCTCGCACCATCACTACGTCAACAGCATGCGCTAGTTCTGTGTCTTCATCAAGTTATACAAACACGATTTGTAACCAATCAGAGCACGTGCTTTCTTAGGATTGTTTTCTAAAGGAATATGATATATGTTCACATACCATCTTCATGATAAAATTTAGAATCCTTGCTATAGATCTTAGGGTCTTTATTCTTTATCATAGACAGGACTGTCAAAAAATCCTTTTCTTTCTGTGATGTGAGTTCCTACCATTGAGGAAAATGCAAAATATCCATGGTCAGAATTAATTTAGTTTTTGGAAACAACACAAATAATTCAAAAATATGACACAATTTCCTTTAAAACTGAAACTGTCTTGTAATTTAAAGTTTTCTCAAAGCAGTTTTAAGGAAAAGTATGTACACTGTCCAAAAGTAATGAGAACAAAATTTAATGAATTTCATTACTTTTCTACTTTGTGGCATTGCTAGTATCTCTTGTTTAGGTTTCAATTCTCAAATTGGAACATTTTGGGAACATATCCCTTTGGTTCTGCAACCCTGAGATCCACCCCTGAGATCCTGGATCTGCTCCTGCTAATCTTCCCCCCTGAATCATCCCCATTTTTGGTGAAAATAAGGATGCTATAGTAGCTGAAACCCCTGTATTAAGTCTGAGGGTCTTCTCAGGACTGTAGAAGCTGTTGGCATGTGGAAACCAACCAAACAACATGAATCATAAAACTTACTCGTGCATCATCATCTTCAGATTCAGAAGAGCTTGAATCTGATTCACTGTCAATATCCTTGTCACCAAATTTCTGTTTTACTGAAAACAACACAGTAAACACCAATTAGACTAGGACTGAAGCCCTGCACGCTTGGCATGGTCAATCGAATGTTTGGAAATCAAACTCAATCAAACCAAATCCGTGGATTGAATTGAACTGAGTTCGCCAACCAAACAAAATCGAACACTGAGCTTTGTGGGAGTTCCATTTCCAAACCAATAAAACTCAATCAAATCAAATCTAATCTAACTCAATCCATTAGATTGTGTTTGATTGGGTTCAGCAGCCAAACTCAACCAAACACAACCCAGTGGATTACGTTTGATTGTGTATGGTGAGTAAACTGGCTTAAGCGAAGATTAAGTTTTGTGGTCTCAAAAACACGAAAAACATGAGTTATACTGAAGTAACACGAACATCAAAAAACTTGGTATTGATTCTCAACACCCATTTAACAAAAAAGTCAAGAGTTCAGAAATCAAACGTTCGATTCAGTTCGATTGCCCAATTAATTTTGTGTAAGTTCAATTTGGTTCGATTGCCGAACTCAATCCATGATTGAGCTCGATTGAGTTCGATCGAGTTCGATTGAAATAGAGCTCGACTGGATTCGATTGACTATGCCGGATGCATGTAAGTTAGCTTTGTAAAACACGTGAAGGAGAAAAAAAGACGATACTTAAGCTTATACAGCTTGTATTTTTGTGTCAGTACAAGACTCGACTGGTTCCCTGGTAACATGGTTCGAATTTCCAGACCTTCATGAAAGGCTTTGCAATACTTACGTTGATCCAGTTCAACTCTTTCTTTTTGTCTATGGAGTTTCTTGGCAAAGTCCTCGTTCACAGTCAGCTTCAGGTCCTCCATGCGGTCCGCCATCTCCGCCATATTGAATTACCCGATTTGCCCTATTGAATATGCGCCATGTTATGTACCGCAAGCCTCGCATATCGCGGTAACAGTTTTCAAAATGGCGGACGCGTTTTAAAATTTTTGTTTAATTTGGTATTTCTAAATCTCTGTCAGCAATCTGTAAGGATTGTTGACTTTCGAATCAAGAAATATACGTGTTTGTTAAAGATACACTGCTTTGTTGATAACGTTTTCATTTATTCATTCAACGAGCCAAACAAGATGGCTTGTGGTCATGGCGCTTTTATAGTTCTTCTTTTATTTTGTCAAGTCGTGGGTTTAATGCTGTTTTTGAGAGGCTTCTTTCCACTAAAGAAAGCTATCCATGGAAGGGCAACCAACAAAAACCTGCCAGCAGAGCCGTCAAGTGAAGAAACAAGAGGTCCTTTACCTCCACAGTTTGAAAGAGTGGTCATCATGTTAATCGATGCTTTAAGAGCAGATTTTGTTTTCAGTGAACAATCGAAGATGCCTTTTACCCAAGAAATGATCAGACGTAACAGAACATTCAGGTAATGATTAAAAAATTCAATTTTTTTTTGGCAGAGGCTGGATGGGTAAGGGGACAGTCTATTTTTTATCTTCCCCCCGCCCTTCCCCCCTACCCAACCGCCCACGTAAGGCAGATTACGGCATGACGCGACAGCCTATTTTCTTGCTGTTGGTACCTTTGAAGTTTGCATGCGAAGGGTTTAAAATTTTGCCAGCCCATAGCTGAACCTTTCCTGTGCCAGAGGTTGCCTTTCCCATAGGAGATCTCCTCGTATGGGTCAGTGGCAGATCCAGACCTTGAGCTGGGGGGGGGGGGGGGGGGAGGGTTGGTTTTTATTTACTTGCCCTGTTGGTTGGCCCTCTGTCATTTCCTTTTTTTGCGCAAAAATAACAGGGGGGTGCCAGAGACTCCTAGATCCACCACTAGGGGTAAATGGCACCTATACACGCTGCCAACTCAGACTTTGACCTCATGCCCTTAATTGATGGCTGCTAACCAGTTTCTCATGCCTAGCTGAAAAATTGAGCTACCTGACCAAATCCCAGCAAATACGCAACTTTGAACAAATACAAACAAAAGAAAAGATCATAAGATGATGGTGCACTTTCTCGTATTCTCTGATATAAGAGGGAAAAGTTACATGTGGTTGCACCTGGATTGTGTTTGACAAAGAAAATCCTGGGACTGTGACTGGGAAGTATTGGAAACACCTTTAGAAATCTTCAGACATCTTTAGTAGGGTTAGGCTTTCCTGGATAAAAGCATCACACCTGCTACCCTCCTTCCTGACCCCCCTCCCCCCCCCCCCCCCCAGAAGAAATGTTGGCAGGTACCTTATACACCCAGGGTGTATTGCATGTACACATCCTACTATGAAGATATACTAATGCTTAACTTATACCATCATATAATTCCTGTATGATGCAAGAAAAATGTTTCTTTTTCTCAGTTTTTTGGCAAAGGCACACCCACCAACAGTCACCATGCCTAGAATAAAGGTAAGTTAAGTGTATAAAATTCTAAAAGATGTTTTTGTTCTTTGATGACACAAGACTATTGACAAACATAAAACATACTGTGTTATCATCTTGGTGTAAACAATTTCAAGAAACTTTAATTAACAATGCTTCCGTTAGGCAATACCTTCAGCTTTTTTAAGTACACTATGATAAGGCTCTTTATTTACCTTGAGAATTAATTTGCATACCAGAAAACTACATTTTAAGCATAAGCTTTTTGAGTTACATTATCTGGTAACCCAATGACAGTCTAGGTGAGACAAATAAAACCATTAATAATTATTGTTGGCCTAAGTATCATGCATTCGCAAAAATTTTCCTACTTGATTTCCCATTTTATCTGATCTTAATATCCCAGCTCCATTAATTTTCTTACTTAATACCTTTTACTTAAGTTGTTACTCATGTCCTGAGAACCCATAACAGGGTCTCCTGCTTTACTTTGTCTCTCTGCTAACCTGACTCTAAACTCTAAGAAAAACCTAACGCTTACTTTTAATTACTAGCATTTGTCTATAACAAAGCCTTGTGGAGGAAAGATAAGTGAAGGTTTGAAATAATAGAGTTTGGAGTACATTGTTTTCTCTTGCAGGCACTTACAACAGGTGGGATTCCAGGATTTATTGATGTTGTCTTCAACTTGGATTCAAAATCTTTGCAAGAAGATAATTTGATTAGTCAGATGAAGACTGCTAACAAGAGGCTTGTGTTTTATGGTGATGACACATGGATGAAGCTATTTCCTGGGCACTTTGCCCGAACAGATGGAACAACTTCATTTTTTGTCACAGATTACACTGAGGTGCAGAAAAAATATATAAAAATTTGAGCTGTAAAATGACAGCAAATGATCACTTGCATCAGTTCTGAATTCATTAGTTTTGGTTTTTAACCTAGAACTATTTCGTACCTGCTAATCGAGATTGAAAATATTTGGTCTCATATTCAAGGATCCTATCAAGGAACTTAACAAGATCTTTAAAAATTATTTCCAACATCCTTAAAGATCCTTATATTTCTTGCCAGGATCTTTAAGGACTGTTAAAGGATCTTTAAGAATCATCAACTTTCTTGCCAAGATCTTTGGATATCTCGAAGGATCTCTACAAAATTCATTTGCAAGATCTTAGTCAAAATCTTTTAAGAATTCTTCAAAGATCATTATCAAGATACGGAAAGATCTGGTAAGATTTTTCACCAGGGATGCTTACATCTCTTGTAAATGGCCAACTCTATTTTTATTTTTTTTTTATTGTGCAGTTTGCCCCAACCAGCCCAAACTTCTCTTGCCCCATTTTTTTCATGCATCCTGAAAGCCAAAAAGCTCTTTTGCATGGCCCAACACTTGCAATGCAGGCTATGGCCAATTAAGTATTCCATAAGATGGCAATGAGAAGTTCAACATAGATTAATTATTAACTGTTTTAATTGTTTTTAGGTTGATAACAATGTCACTAGACACATTGACGCAGAACTGAGTAGAGATGATTGGGAGGTGATGATACTTCACTACCTTGGTCTGGATCATATAGGGCATATTGCTGGACCATCCAGTCCCTTGGTAGGGCCAAAACTTCTAGAAATGGACCATGTTGTTAATGATATTTACACAGCAATGCTGAAATGGGATCAAGGAGGAAAGGCCCCTTCCCTCCTGGTGCTGTGTGGTGATCATGGAATGAGTGATGCAGGGAGTCATGGAGGTGCATCTTCTGCAGAGACCAGCACACCCCTTGTTTTTATAAGCCCTTTATTTGAACATAGTGGCGGTGAAACGTTTTCTAAGAGACAGGTTCAGCAAATAGATCTTGTACCAACCTTGAGTCTTCTTCTGGGACTTCCTATTCCTCAAAACAGGTAGAGCACAAACAAACTGTAGTAAATTGCAAGGTGTACTACTCAAATGCCTCTCACCTGTGATCAGGCATTCTGTCTTGGAGGGTGGGCATTGGTGCTGCCTCCCCCAAAACGGAGGGGGAAAAAAACAGAATACCTGAAGAATATCAAACACAACAGACTGTGTTCGACCACAGTTCCAAACATGAACCTTGAGGTGTGTGGCCATGTGGTCATTGCAAACACTTTCTTGAGTATTTGATGTATCTTCTGAATCAAAACTGAAAGTAAGGATTAAAGAGAGAAATAAAATTATAAAAATATATCCTAATTAAGATCAAATAGTGAGTTGAAATCCTCATTGGCTATTATAGTGCACAATAGTTATGCTAGAACGATAGATAATAATATAATTGAAGAGCTGGATTATTTGGTCCAAGACATTTAATCCCTACTCAGAGTTTCATGCTTCATTGGAAGCAATCATCAGGTGGTCATGATTTCCTTTGTTTAACTAACTTAACTTCTTTCTTGGTGAAAAAAGAAGACATTTCTTTCAAATCTGCCTGCATTTTAATGCATTGCTTCTTGTGGGATCCTGAAACAATCATTTTTACTGAGGCATCTGCCTTGGTTTTCCTGTTACTAACTATGGCCTTCCCCTACACCCACGAAAGCAAAGCAGCCAACTGTGAAAGACTCTTGACAGAACCAAAACAAACAGTAAAAAATTAATGTTGTTTTCAATCTCAATTTCTTTTTCATCCCATTTTTGATCTTTTCAGCATCGGAATTGCCCTTCCTAACCTCTTCAGCTTCTATGATCAAAGGGAGATGCTTAGAGCCCTACAGCTGAACACTCACCAACTGTCTCAAGTACTTATTGCAAATGGCCATTCAGTTGATGATATGTGGGAACCTCGACACGCACATAAGCTGCACTCTGATTGGCTGAAATCAGCAGCAATCAATCACAATACCAAGAACCTAGAGACTATGGCAGGCAAAGTTGCTAAGCAGTACATCCTGGCACTTCAGAAAATGAGCAGTCATGTGACTACCTCACTTTCAAGCTATGACTTACATGCAATGGTTTGTGGTATAGCTGTTCTGGTTCAAACGCTGTACTGGGTCGTGTCTGGATTACTTCAACTCTCTTTTCAGAAGAAAAGAGAAGATTGGCTGAATGTTTCAGTAACAAGCATTTTTGTTGTGAGTGGCACTGTTTTGCTGGTTGCAACTCTTCATCTGTCTGCTTGTTCCAGCACAGTGATTGGTAAGTAAATAAATGAGTAAAGCTCTGATCTGTTTATAAATAATAGTGGAGTGATCCTATTCTCACGTTGAACTTTTGTAACACTGCAATAAAACCGTCGTAAAATGTTCACCAGTTGCAGCTGATGGCGATGACAGACAACCTTTATTTAAGCACGATTAAGAATTAAAGCTCAGTAGCTTATGAGGTCGTGCATGCCGATGGTAATGATGTTGATAATGGCGATAATGTTGACGACGACAAGTTAACTGGAATTGATGTTTCGGGATCTCCAGTGTTTGGATCGGGCCATACACACAGGCTTGTTTCTTCTGTACATTGTGAAACATACGCATCTGAAAAAATTATGATACACACACGTGTTATGTTATTTGCCGGCTAGGAGGTAGGCAACGTGACAAAGTGTGACCCAG
>CM042757.1:4680080-4682580 GCA_022496165.2 Catalaphyllia jardinei
AACCGTAGAAATAAAGTTGCATTTTGAAATTTCTCCGGTGTAGAGTTGACACCTGAATAAAAAGAAGAAAGAAAGAAATATCAAGGTTGACTAATTAGTGTGTTTCGTCTTTCTTTTCCAGGCGGAAGCGACATCTTGTGCTCAACAAACACTTTTGAATCCATTCTTTACAGTTTGGTATTTGCCCTGCAATCAGGAGTCACCCTTGTATCAATTATGTTTTGCCTTAGTCGCTACATTCTACATCATCAGTCTCCCCGTGTATCGCTTTTCCTGGCTTTTTCATCTCTGTTCCAAAGCTCAACGTGTTGTATTCTTGTGATAGGAGTTTTATTTCACGTTCTGAGTCTTCTATCGAGTAGTTTTGTGGAAGAAGAGCATCAAACGTGGTACTTTTTCACTTCAACTTTATTTCTGATGGTATTTCTTGAGAAAAGCACGTTGTTTCATAGAGGGAATAATCGCAGGGATTCAGAGATACTTGAAATGGTACCAAGGCAGATAAAAACCTCGAAAGACAAAAAGTCTAAAAAATGTAACAGCGAGAAAGTATTTGAGCATAGCAATGAAGTTAGGAACGCGAATTTTCATAATGATCACAGCTATTCCAAAAGTAGTGGGATAAATGTGGATGGTGAGTTGTTAGAGGATGGAAATCCCGTCGAAGATCTTTCACAGCCAGTATCAGCCGGGGAGAAGACTGGGGACGAAAAACTTTGGGATTTTCATTTGAGGTGGGAAGCAATACATGAAATGACACTTCAGAATGGCTTTTTGCGGCATCTTTTGGTTGTTTTAGTACTGCTTGGTTTAGGAAGACTATCCAGGGCTTGGAACCAAACTGGAATTAAATGGGCTGATAGGCCAGACATTGGAGATTGGCTCGTAAAACCCGAGAACAGAACAGTCCTGTCTATTTGTTACTTTATATCTCTCCTTGTCATCGTTGGATTTCGGTACAATCGTCAAAATGCTGTCACGTCATTTGTCTTTGTCATTGGTGTTGCGAATGCTTATGTTTACAGAACTGTTACGGGAAGTCTCCAGTTACCATGGATACCAAAGGAACCAATCACAAAAGGAATACGTGCGGCACGCTTCACTTATTGTTGCGTTGTAGCCATGGTGATGTGGAACTTGTTTCCTTTATACAAAACAAGCAGAATCAGCGAAAAAAGAAGGAATTTCCAGATATATATTTGCGAGATATGCGGGTCGTTGGAGGGGCTTCTATCTGGCGTGTTGTTACTGGAAATTCTTTTACAGAGACCTCATAATGTTACAGTTCTAGCTGTATTTGTTCTTCAAGAACATTTCTTGAGCAAAATATTCTGGAAACGGTAAGCAAGAGAAACATAAAACTTATTGTTTGTGTAAATGAACCTAATATGCTACCGATAGCTGCCTTTTTGACACTCAAGTATAGCGAAGATATTTGTTTACAAACATTGCTTTTGTTATTTAAATGTTGAAAACGTTAAACAAAATAACTCTTTGTTTCAGCAGCCAATAGTTCTCTGGTTGGCATATTAATAACAAAAGGTGACATCAAGTACATGAAGATGGATGTTGTTTTCTTAAGCTATCGCTTTTCTGATTTCCCTCACACCCCTTTCACTGATTACAATATTCATTCTTGCCTCCACATTTTTTTATTTTGTTTTAAGCCAGGAGAAGACGTGGCTCATTGTTCTCAGTTCCTTGTGGTTGGGCCATGCTATGTACTTTTCCTTAGGGAACTCCAACAGCTTGGCATCAATCGATGTATCAGCGGGCTATGTTGGACTAGAGGATTATGTGCCAGGTGTTGTGGGCCCCCTCATGTATGTAGCCACCTACTGTGGACCCATTCTGTGGCTGATTGCTGCCGTGTTGTCTATTGCGCGAGACGCCCGGGACATTAAAAGGTCAGACTGCTATGTCAGATATTTTACCTTCATTAAGGGAATGTTATTAATACCTTATAGACTGGACAGGAGGTCCGGGATCGCTGCCAAGACTCTCCTACACAGTTTAAACATAATCCACAGTCCACCGGCTCTTTTAGAAAATTTATGAGAGATTTGATAGTGTTAGCAAAATTCTAACCTTGTTTTTAATATTCTACTTTGTTTCCAATTCATTCTGTTCACTGCAGGTTGCAGAATTCTCTCTGTCAAGCTTGTTACGTCATCACCCTTTGCCAGGCTCTGGTCCTCTGCGTTTACTGTACGTTGGTATTTGGCCAGCGATATCACCTGTTCGTTTGGAGTGTGTTCTCTCCAAAGTTGTTGTATGAAGCATGTAGAACGTTTCTACTTTCTGTGTTTGTTGTTTGTGTTCTTTGCTTGATGACGTTTGTGGTGAAAATGAAAGGATCTGACGCCCAGAAATCAGAATAACAAATTCGTCATCCGGAGATTTTTGCTCGTACATCATTAATTGTAGCCGACAAGATAGATCCATTGAAGAACATGTAAATCAGTTGAATAAGGCATGACGGAGTTTTGGTGACGAACTT
>CM042757.1:4687580-4698970 GCA_022496165.2 Catalaphyllia jardinei
GAATAAGTCAATGGTAAAACTTCCTACTTGTAATTCTTCAACCAAAGGAAGGGTGCGTTCAGTGATAAGGTTTCAAAGATACATCGTTGACATTATGATGGGTAAAGTACACGCGCCCGAATTGACTTTGGTGCTAAATAACAATAGCTCTGAGTTGAACACAAAACCTTCTTTTCATAAAACGGAAGTCTAAAAACCATGTCCATTTTTTAAACTAAAAGAATTTTGTCAAAGAATCTGAGCATGAAAGAGTAAATGGCAAAAGTACTTCTACAAAAACGAAAGGGTTTAAAAATGCGCTTGTACTTGCAATTATAGCAAAATAATTGCGCTAATAAATCGTTCTTCTTTTATCGTTCTTCGACCAAAGGGAATAACGCTTGTGAAAAGTTTCAATATTTATGTCAGGTTCATGCTGGGCATTGCTTTTATTGATTTGGTGGCTCCTAAAGGAGCCGTGTGTTTTGTTAGAGATTGAATCCACTTTATGCTCGTTCTCCGCGGATTCGGCGGGCCAACTGAATGTCCTTGGGCATGATGGTGACGCGCTTGGCGTGGATGGCGCACAAGTTGGTGTCTTCAAACAGACCAACAAGGTAAGCCTCACTAGCTTCTTGAAGAGCCATCACAGCTGAGCTCTGGAAACGCAGATCGGTCTTGAAATCCTGAGCGATTTCTCGCACAAGACGCTGGAAGGGCAGCTTGCGGATCAGCAGCTCGGTGGATTTCTGGTAACGACGGATCTCACGAAGAGCGACTGTACCAGGCCTGTAACGATGAGGTTTCTTGACTCCACCGGTGGCAGGAGCGCTCTTACGAGCTGCCTTTGTGGCGAGCTGTTTCCGTGGAGCTTTTCCACCAGTTGATTTACGAGCAGTTTGCTTTGTACGAGCCATTTGAAAGTTCACGAAATTATAGAACCAGAACTGTTTTCCGTTTGAGCGTGTTAGACGCTTGTTAAACTATTTATGCATTTGCGCGCCTAACGCTGATTGGTGGAAAAGGGAGCGATTTTATTGGCTGAAAATGTATCATACAAAATTTATATTCGGTTCGATCCGATGAAGAAAATTCTTCAGGTTTTCCGTTAGACACTCGCTAATGGCTTACTTATTACAAAAGTTACACAAGCATCTTAAGTAGTTCGTGATGTTAAATTCTTTTTTATAAGAAAAAGCAGTTTAACTTTTTTCATATGTATTTCTCGAGCTAGGCAGGCCGCAAACCATTGATTTAGCTTTCAACTCGTGTTTTCTGTAAATAGAATAATATAATATGCATAGTGTTGCTTCTATTGTCTTTATTCAACCAATAGAATATTCCTACGTTTTCTGAGAGGTCATACATCTGCCTATAAATAGCAGAAACGGTAGTTAAGTTCTTCAATTCAGTTACACGAGCAGCAAGCAGCAATCAACATGTCTGGTCGCGGTAAAGGAGGCAAAGGTCTAGGAAAAGGAGGCGCCAAGCGTCACCGAAAGATCCTTCGTGACAACATCCAAGGCATCACCAAGCCAGCCATCCGTCGTCTTGCTCGCCGTGGCGGTGTCAAGCGAATCTCTGGCCTGATCTACGAAGAGACTCGTGGTGTTCTCAAAGTTTTCCTTGAGAACGTGATCCGTGATGCTGTGACATACACCGAGCACGCCAAGAGAAAGACTGTGACAGCCATGGATGTGGTGTACGCTCTGAAACGACAAGGCCGAACTCTGTACGGATTTGGCGGTTAGACTGCACAGTCTGCCAACACTAACAAACGGCTCCTTTAGGAGCCACCAAATCTCTCAAAAGTGTGAGCAATGGAATCATTCGTTTTTCGTGAAGACTTCTTTTTAAGTTCGAGAGTCCCTACGTATATGATACACGATTTCCAAAACTCGGAGTTAATGAGCAAACTTGGTGAACAGGCCGTAAAGATTGAATTTACATTTTTTTTTTCTTTCGCCCTACAAGATATTTGTATTTGTATTTGTAACCGTCAAGTAAACAAAGAAAACAACTCCGCAGGTTTAATACGTTGTACTATAGTTTCCTTGCTACTGCTCCGTAGGTATTGGAAATTTCAACCTTTAGCTTGCAGAGCAGGCTTATTTTTTTTGCGTATTTTAGGCGAACACATGTAGGCGAAAGCGAGGCTAGCAAACCTTCGACGCGCTTTTCTAAAGATATTAATTTTAAACATTAGAGCACCGTTTGTTCCTTGGTCTTAGGTTTAAACCAGGAAGAATACAAATCACTTTTTCTCTCTTACTTAAGAACATATTCCAGAAAAATCGCACACCTCAGTTTTGTTTTAGAGTCAGTTCGAACATTAGAGTGTCATTTCGGCGGGTAAAAGATTTTCGTTTATGAATTTGGTGGAAGAATTCAGTTTCAGTAATCGAAACCATAATATCGTTTAGTTACTACTGAAAAAGGCATAAACACATGTTTAGGCCTAAAGGAAATAACAAAATTGGTAAAGTTTAAGCTACCGGAGAAAATTTGCGCCAAGTAAGTTCGTTAACTCACAAAACATTTTCATTCAGGCGCGCTGTTTATTCAAGCAAACACGCGCGCACTGTCGCATGAACCACATTAGCACGATAAAGAATAAATTTGCGAGCTAATTAATTGAAGTTCTATTTGCATTTGTTGAGAACGTGTTGACAAAACGACTGAACAGGTAATAAGGCATGCATTGTACAGAGGCGGGAAGGACAGAACTAAAGGTTCAGGTTTGCGACCGATAAAGCTAAGAAAAAAAAAACATTAACTTAGGTTTGGCTGGGTTTTTTCAGTTTCACTCTGGCAAAGGAAAAATATTTGATCTTATAATAGGCTTATCGCAGCACTGCTTCATTGATCGCAAAACAGAAAGAGTAATTCTAACTGAAAAAAACTGAACATTCTGTATGACTGAATCAAAGTTGTATCCTTAAGGGAAATAAACTTAACTGAAATGGAACGAAGAGTTTTGTTGATCACGGCTTTTGTAATATTTGGTGGCTCCTAAAGGAGCCGTTTGTTTGTGAGTCCAAGCTTATTTAAGCTTTGGCTTTCTTCTCGGTCTTCTTGGGCAGAAGTACAGCCTGGATGTTGGGAAGAACACCTCCCTGTGCGATGGTGACACCGGCGAGCAGTTTGTTCAACTCCTCGTCATTACGCACAGCCAGCTGAAGGTGACGGGGGATGATTCTTGTCTTCTTGTTGTCACGAGCAGCGTTGCCCGCCAACTCAAGGATCTCGGCGCTCAAATACTCGAGCACGGCGGCCAAGTACACTGGAGCACCGGCGCCCACACGCTCAGCATAGTTGCCTTTGCGGAGAAGACGATGGATACGACCAACTGGAAACTGAAGCCCTGCTCGGGATGAGCGGCTCTTAGACTTAGTGCCCTTTGCCTTTCCTTTACCGCGACCAGACATGTTTGGTTTGAATTTGCCTTCACGAAGGTTGTGGAAGATTAGCAAATATAGTCTTAAGACGTGATATTTATAGCTTATCTTTATGCAAGAAGGATCGAAAAGCACCAATCAGATCTTTGCCGATCAATGTGGCATTTGAAAGGACCTTGTATTTGCAGGCATTCAAAGGAGATTATCAAAGTATTGTAATACGCCATAAGGCTGACCAATCAGTGATCACAAATTTCGATCCGTATGTTAATCGATCTTTTAGTCATTCTTGTATAAATACGAGTTACATCGAGTTGTCAGGCATTTCAAATCTGTTCTGATCTACAGACATGGCACCCAAAGTGGCAGGAAAGAAAGGCGAGAAGAAAGCCGGTAAGGCAAAGGCCGCCGCTGATGGAAAGAAGAAGAGAAGGGGAAAGAGAAAGGAAAGCTATGCTATCTACATCTACAAGGTGTTGAAGCAAGTTCACCCTGACACTGGTATCTCCAGCAAAGCCATGGGCATCATGAACTCGTTCGTCAACGACATCTTCGAGCGCATCGCCACCGAATCTTCCCGTCTTGCCCACTACAACAAGAAGTCAACCATCAGCTCCCGCGAGATCCAGACCGCCATCAGGCTGCTTCTGCCCGGTGAACTGGCCAAACACGCCGTGAGTGAAGGAACCAAGGCTGTTACCAAGTACACCAGCAGCAAGTAAACTCACTCTGTGGGTTTCGCGCCAAAACAAACGGCTCCTTTAGGAGCCACCAAATGATACAAAAGTCAATGACCAACATAATTTGATCTCTCAAAAACCAATTCTACTTATTACCTATATTATTCTCAGTATTCTTTATAGTTCTCTTTATCGCTTATTTAGGAGTTTGCATCGCATAATTTCTGCTAGGAGCTAAAATTTCCGCATGGATCGGAAACTCTACTTGTCGATAAATTTTGTCGGTGTCAGTGTGATAACCGTCACTGGTGCGTCACTCGAACAAAGCTACAGTACAAACTCGCTTGGAGAACGTGACGCGCATTCTGTCGATTGAAAACGAAGTCAGTGGCGCGAGAAAATTAAGTGATATTTGATTATTCGATGCTGGAAGAGTTTCAAAATTTCTCTTTGTAAATATATGCAAATCAACGTGTTTTTCGTTTCTCGGTTCAACGTCTATTTCAACATTCACCTTTTGATTACTTTGCTTTCTTTTTCCTTACATATACTCTACTTACAAGCACTTCGATTTATTTTTATAATATCACCCAACTCAACTCTTTTAGCTCAATTGCCTCTCTGACATCTTCACTCACCTCTAGTTCCCCTCCTTCCTTCTTCTTCGGCTTTCTATAAATTCCTGCCAGCCTGTTTCTTTCTCTACCCAACCATCCCCTCCCTATCATCGTTTACTCCTCACTCAACCCCACCAACCCTATACTTACGCCTCATTTGATAGTTCGATTACTTCAACCCCTACGGACCCCCGTTAGACTGCTCAATGACTCCTCTCCCCTAGGAATTTTTCACAAGATCCTAGTTATGAAAGAGTGACGCAGCTGGCAACGCAGTCCTGATAAAAAACAGTCCTCGTTGCAGGCGTAAAGGGGGAAGAAGCAGGGGAGGCGAGAAACGTCCCCTTTCATGTAATCTTCCCCATTCAAAGGGGGGCGGTTCTATTTTATTTGCCCAGCCGGGGTTTGCTTCTTAAGTCATTTCTTACCTAAAATAAGGGGGGGGGGCGGCCCCCCCGGGCTCCTCCCCTAGATCCGCCACTGTAATGCCTTTGGGAAGTGTTTTCTCAAGACCATGAAAACATGTCACACAACGCAAAAGTGTGGAAATTCAAACGTGCTCTATTACAAAAAGAAAAACCCTGTCGAGCTAAAACATTGTGAAACGTCAAGTTTCTATAGGGTCTTTTATCTGATCAGAAACTAAAACCTCAGGAGGAAAGGTATTTTTAATTTTGGAATATGACTTCGTCACATGAAAACCAACTTTGCACAAACAACAAGTACTTTGCCATAGTTTATCAACTTCTCTTTTGGTCCCGCAGTAAAGTTTGTTTATGGAAAACAGGAAGTAGCCATATTGACTCAGAAGACGTCATCTCTCTCAGTAAAATACAATAAATCTGAGTTTCTATGCTAAAGGAAAAATGATCGTTCTCATCAGAATCGATAAAAGTTTAAAATTCTATATTTTCAACGGCTTCGCCGAATTAAGTGTGGATGAATACATTTAACTTAACAGTATTTTCATAGCGCATTTACATGTAAATTACATGCATTTCAATTTCGAATTTATGTACATTCATATAATTTCAGGTTTGTTTTGAGCTCACATTCGCCGACTCTAGTACAAAAACAACATAACATTACGTGTAACCTGCACTATTTCTTGAGCTGAACAATATGCTTCACAAAAGGTTACGAAAAGATATTTCTTGTGGTTTTAATACTGTGAGATTATTAAGCTGTCTGTCATTACATTTCGATTGGCACCCAATTCAACCATTTCATGAACTCCGCGAACGACAGTTTGCCATTGTGGTGACTGTCCAACTCTTTAAAAAGTTTTTCCGAATCCACATTAGCGTATCCAATGGCGGTAAGCAGATTCTTAAACTGCGCCCTGTCCAACGTATCGCTGTTGTCTGTATCAAAACTCTTGAACATCTCCACAGCTTGGCATAATTTACCAAATCTTGATTTATCGTTAATATTTTGAAATCGTTCACCACTTCTCAACCAGTTGAAAAACTCTTCGAATGACACGCTGTGTTCTCCACTTTGATCCAACAACAACATATAAATACAGGCTTGTTCGGGGCTTAACCCAAGGTCACCTTCTAGTAGATCCTTTAGTTCTGACTTATCAAGCTTTCCATTTCTCTCCTGGTCGTATTTATCAAACAGACTGTGAATGGCGATTTCTGGAGCGTCGCGATAAAAGTAAGAATTCCCTGCTTGCATTTTCAAAGTACAACTTAAAACTTTCCTTCAGTTGGAAAATCTTTGAAGCCTTTTTGAATTTACTTAAGAAACGTACTACGCATTTGTTTTTATACAGTCGTATGCTAAAAATAGAAGCAATTGTCGTTTCCTAATAACTGATCCCAGTGGCGCGTGACATATGTCATTTGAAAAATTCATGCTTACTGACACGCTCATCGACATCATTAAATATGCGGGACAACCCTGTGTCATCTGTAACTGTCTTTGCTTTAAAAACACTCATTCGTAATCACCGCTACGTGTAGAAAATGCGTGCTGCGAATCGCTTACATCCGCCTTTCTACACAGTGAAAAAAAATTGTATTTAGTGCATGCATGTATGTGTTATTCTTTCACTACAGTTATTTTACTTCGCCCGTGAAATTTTATACCACTAGGATTTCATTGTTTTCTATTTAATATAAATTGTGAGATGCTGTTTTGCTAGTTAACTAAAATCAGCAAAAGCCTTTCTTGGTCTTGCTTTCAAAATTTATTTTTTAGTGACGCACTAAAAACACTGACAGGTGTATCTATTCGCCTTCATTTAAATTTCGTTCCTCTTTTGCAAAACAAGCAAAACGTTGTCGATTTTACAGGTGTTTGACGGGAAAGAATGATTAGATTTAAACGTTGTACCCAAACATTGAACATTTGATTTCCTTTTTCATCAACTTCCTTTATTTCAGACAATTTGCGTGACAGATTTGCTGAATGGGTTTCCTCCAACGAATGACGTCACACCGCTTAAACGTGCACCGACGGAACACGATTTGATTGGTCGCCGCTATCAGTTAAATGATGTTGTAAAACGGATTAATAGACACACGTTTTGTTATACATGTAGGAGGGATTGTTTTGATCATAATATCAGATGTCGCAAGTATCCACAAAAACTTTGTTTCTTTACGCGCGGGGTCAGTTGCAGAACATGCCGGCGAGCGGGAAAATTAAAACGCAGGTGGCCAGACTTAGGGACGGAACATTTTTTGAGGGGATGGGGGGAAGGAAATTTTCAAAAAATCCCTGCACAGCAAAAACAACAGGGCAACGGGAGCCATAAAAATAAGGTCCTATTTTGATGTCAAAAAGTTCTTTCACAAGCCATTGTCCGCCAAAAGAATTCACTCACAACTTAAAGGTGAGAACAAATTTCCTTCAAATTTCCCTCAAAAAATAGTGGTTCGTCCCTTACGTTTCAATGGTGAAAACCAAATAAATACAATCCTTACACTGAAGTTTATTTTAGTAATCTTTCCATTTCAGTTCGTATGAGCAACATGACATCAATAAAAAACGCTTCTTGAACAAGTTTATATCGGGTGAAATGAATATGTAAATATCTTACAAAAAAATATGCATTCGCCTAGGACTATTTACATGTTGTGCAATATTATGTACATCTTAAATAAATAAAGCTTGCTAAAAATAAGTTAGGGAAAATTTAACGTTGCAGCTTAATTTGTTTAATTATGTCACAGATTTTACTTGTAAGGGGTCTTGTAACAGAGGCAACGTTTTTTGTCATATCACCCCACCATGGTAGCTTGTTAACAGTTCGTTATCTGGGCTCCCATGTTTCCTCGCCTAGTTGAATACCGGTATCCATTTTAACCACACCATGAACTCCCAGAAAGACACTTTTCCATTTTCATCTTTGTCCATTTTCGCGAAGGCTTTATCCATGTTGATGGTTTCATGACCAAAGAATTTCATCATCCGTTCGAACTGAGCTCGGTCGAGCGTGTCGCTATCATCTGTGTCAAAACTCTTGAAATAGTCGAACGCTTTGCACAAGCTGCCAAACTTTTCTCTGTCGTTTAAAACTTCGAAATGTTCTTCGCTACGAAGCCAGTCACTGAATTCTTCAAATGAAATGTCGTGGTCTCCGTTCTTGTCCAACAGCAAAAAGTACACCCACGACTTTTCATGGTCGAGGCCTAAATCTCCTTCTAACAAAGTCTGCATTTCTTGTTCTTCCAGTTTACCGTTTCCATTGGCGTCATATTTATCAAAGAGGCTTCGTACCACAACTGTTGGAGCCTTTTTGTCGAAAAAACTGAGTCCAGCTTGCATTGTTGAGAGATTTTTTCACTCAGTCACTGAAACGTTCAGCTTCCAGCTAGAAGTTCTTCTGTTGTTGTGTTTGCTGGAAGAAGTGTACCTGCTCTGTTTATATAGCATTCCGTATTCCAAGTCGCGTTTAAAAATACACTCACACGTAAGCGTCACCTTGTTGTCGAATTCTTGTGTAGTTTTCGGCAAAGGAAATGTCCATTATGTCGACACAGTGTGACTTAAGCCTGGTTCAGTATTGATCAAGCCTGACTTGATTACTTCAAAACGTGAAATAACGCCCACTGGACGGACTTCCCGACGGCGACGTGACATCATTGACAATAAATGGGTAAAATAAGTGTAAAATCCACGCTCATAGTCTTTCTACGAGACCGCGAGATCTGCTGTTGTTTAGGAAAATGTCATGAAAGAGGATGTCCGTTTAAGTGGCGAATTTGTTGTTTATCTCATGTGCACCTTTTTCGAAACACAGGCTGTAGCTTTCACTTGAACTGCACTCTGATAGGTATCACAAAATTAACCAGTTTTTCTCATTAAATCGCTTTTTTTAATTTCTCCTTTCTACGCAGTTTAGTCAAACCTGTCTTGTTGTCACTCCATCTTAATTGGAAAAAGCCGATATAAGTCTCTCGGGCGAAATTAATACAAACGAAGAAAGGTCACGTAAAATGATGGTGTTGATTGTTTTTCATAAGCCTTTGTTCCACAACAAATCATATTCACAAAACACAAACAACAGTTACTAAGGAAATTACTCAGCGGGCGTTTCTCGTCACAGCTTCCTGTTACCAACCTTAGATACAGCCACAACAAAAGATACTTCGTAACATCTACGAGCTACGAGCATGTTTCAATACTGAAAGCTTCCCTACTCCAGTATATTTCTCTTCCAGGAATAGGCCCTTTGCAGCTGGGGTCACGTGACCATAATTTTCGTACAAATTTTATATATTATGGGCTATAACTTAAAGAATGCCAGAAATGGAAAGAGCATATCGCAAATACCAAACTGGCCAAGTTTGAGGCCCCTGGCATTAAAGAATAAGATTTTATGACGGTTTGAATTTTAAAAAAACTAAGAGAATTTGTATGAAAAAATGTCGCTCGAGAGCAAGGCCGCTCTCCAGCGGCATTTTCCATACAAATCTTCTTAGTTCTTTTAAAATTCAAATCGTCATAAAATTTCATTCTTTAATGCCAGGGGCCTCAAACTTGGCCATTATGATTTTTTAGACATGCTTTTTCCATTTCTGGCATTTTTTTAAAGACATAACCAATAATTAAAAATTTGCCGTCCTCGTGGTCAGTAAAGTTTGATTCGAACCGGTGTACTTCAGAAACCCAGTGGCGAAATTACAGTTGCGGTTTAAAATATTGGAGAATAAATCTGAGAGTTTTTTCTCAAGCATTATTCCGGTTCAATTGAGCAAATTAAAGGTTGACTTTCCGCAAACTGACCTTGGATGCTTAATCCAGTTTTGTGCCCCTGTCGTCGTCGCGACTTGTGTCACCGGCCCGAGAGGTCAAAGACGAAGCTCTAAGAAAACTAACAAACCGACTGCTTTTGGAAAAGACTCTAAACGGCTTGAATTACTAAAAAGGCAAATAAACTGAAACTGAATTGTCCTATTTAAACGAAAATATGGCGAAAGAGCAGGGCCGCAACCAGTAAAAAACTTGTGACTGAGGCAATTCTCTTCCTAGGTATACTATTACGAGTGTTTATGATGACTATGCAACAACAACAAGAACAACAATGCTTTATTCACTCTAAATACTTAAAACACACTCATTAATACGTAGCGAAAGTGACAAAAACTACAGTAACTTAAGAAATAAATATGTTGAAAGTTGAGCCAGGAGAATAAATGAACCTTGCGGTTTTCGAGTTATTCCCCTGCCTTTCACGTGCAAAACAAAATGAGATTCAGTAAAGGATTGAAAGGGACGAGTAAACAAGGTGCAAACACAAGGAAACAGACAGACCGAACCATATGATATGAGCAGTGGATTCTAATAAACAACGACAACGAAAGAAATGACCTCGATTAAGAGGTTTGCTTCTTACTAATGTAGCTACTGCTCTGAAGGGTAGGCTGGCAATCTAACTCAACAAAATTGACGTTTTCACTTTTAGCTTGCAGGACATGAAAAGACGAAGCAACTGATGTGACTCTTGTCGCTGATATATGAAGATATTAAGAGTGGCTATCCTCTCTGAGCAAGCTCCACTGAAACATTATGTAGCTTTAGCAAGTTAAGATTTCCGTTTTAAGTGCGCGTGTATAATGAGACATAATGATTCTTTGACATGATCGCATGTAAAGTGTACGTAATTCTCGTCATCAACACTTCGTTCCAGAACCCGCAGTAAAGAGAGCGCTTGTTACGTTACGAAACCGCATCCCCAATAAGACGAATACACTGTCGGTACCCAAATTCTGAAGATTCCATATGTAAACGAATTAAATCCTTACAAATTTATTTACCAGGATACAACAACATATTTTTGAGATATCAGATGAGAACAAAAAGTTCGCCATATAGGCTATTCCGGCACTATATCAAACTGCCTCACAGCAAAGAAACTGTCCTGACATTGAACAGCACGAAACTAGCGTAAGACGACAAGCTGTCTCTACTTTCATTTTCCTAGCTAACCGTACTCGTTTTTCATTTTTCTGAGAAAGAAAGAAGGGTGACGGCCTTTAAAATCTTGGGGCGCGAGAAAAGGGCGCAAACAGTTGTTCCTTTTCAGTTGCTCTGTCTTACTCCCCAACATTCACACGCCCTTTTGCGATCTACGAAAGGAAACCACGTTCTGGTTTCTCGATTATCGATCGAACAAGAAGAGATCGAAAAACCTGCGGATGAGAAAAATAAATATGCCATTGGTTTTCGCGCAGTCCGCATTGTTGAAACTGTTTTTTTTT
>CM042757.1:4699070-4715483 GCA_022496165.2 Catalaphyllia jardinei
CTTTGAAGATTAAAAGACGCTTTTCTCGAATCCGCACGCGATTTTCTCGAATTCGCGCGCGTTTGGCGAACAGTGGATGGTTGGAGATTTTGACGATGCTGTGGCCCTGATTTTAATTAGTATGGAGAATTTATTTTACTAATTTCTTTGATCAAATTCAGCAAGAAAAAAGACATGTGACCGAGATCATTAGAAAAACTGTGAACATTATGAATATTAACGACTAATGTGTAAAATTGAAATTATAAACTCCGGTTGTGCTTTGCCAGCTCAAATTACGAACGTGTTTACCAAAAATAATACTATGTTACGTTACTCCAAGAGCGCACATGTGCGATAATAAGTTATTGTTCCTTCACAACTATTTGTGTCCTTACTACTGAATGGAGCTCTCTTTGTGAGATGTACGTGTTGCTTTACGATTAGAAACCGAGATCATTTACGGAGATTGAGTAGACAATTCTCACTAGGTTACTGATTGCGATCCAGTACCAGATTTCACTCAAAAGCAAGCTTTCTCCTTCATAGTTTTCATATGCTAAGTTTTTATTTGCTTGTGTGTACGAAAAATATATGAACAGCTTTCCTCGTTATGTCTGCTTGTTCCGAATACCGTGCCAGTCTCCCAGAAACAGAGGGAATAATCTCCCGCTCTCCCGTACGGGTCGCCTAATGTCCCAGGTACGAAGGAAATCGCTTTTTCACACTTTGGCCGGTTTTTATTTAATGTTCTCGAGGAAGGAAATTTCGAATGTTTGACGCATTTTCGCGGCTGAATCCGCGTAGCTCTACTTTTTGCGGTGGAGCGGGAGGGGGGGTAGAAAGGTAATCTTCTGGGCTTTGTTCTTTCTTCTTGCACAGTAAAAAGGAAAACAACTTGGCATGTTGGAGAATTTGTTGCGCGCAAAGCTCAGGTAGGAGGTCTTGGGAACTTGTGCTGAAGAGAAAATTAGTTTTTGTCACTGCTGGTACTTGCCCACGAGCCAGTGTCTTTATTGAAGAATTTTCAATAACAAGTCTCGGTTAAAATTTAAACTAAAAAAAGGCCGGAAATCAACTTGTGAAGAATTAGAAAGACTTGCGTAGACAAGCCTTGTCAAGGAAGTGCATGCTCTTTGACGTTTTGGAAAAGTACGCTGCAAAAAACAGAACTTCGTGACTCGCGGGAGCATACTGTATTTAATCATTACCTTACACAAGCCAAGAAAATAAAATTTATGAAGCTGTCATGGGCCACTGTACTGAATGGCATGTGCTTCATGTGACATTTTCTCAAAATGGATGTAATTTGCTTTACTTTGTATTATAAGCACTATTCCTATGGTGTTCAAAAACACGCGGAACAAAAAGTAAAAACCCGGCTGGTTTCCCTCCTCTCATTGGTTTAGCACAACAATACAACCGTCTATCTTTTATGACGCACGAAAATTAAAATAAGCGTTTCCTGTTGAATATGCTAATGACGTCAAGGTAAATAATTACTATATATACAACACCCGTTAAATAAACTTTCTTTCTAAGACAATAAACACAAAATTTATAGGAAAACCAAATCATAATATTGAAACTGCCATTCGAAAATTTTCGCGCAGATTCCCAAAGCTTCAATAAAACGAGTGTTTGTATTTTTTAATTGATTCCAATATAGCGCTGCGTCACCGTCACGCGGTGTTTATAGTTCAAGCATGTCGAACTGTGACGTGAAGTTTATTCTTATCGACACGGAGTTAATTTCAAATCACCAACTTATAAACTCTATAAAGGGCATCTGTTTACATTGTACCTTCTTATATAGTACTACAAGACTCAAGAGGATAGCCTTTCCCAGCCATCGACCAGCGCTTTGTATCAAACTCTTGCCATGCAAGCGGGTACAAGCTTTTTCAATGAAAACACGCCATCAATTGTGATACGAAGTCTCTTCGACAGGTACGACAAAGATGGCTCCGGTCGTCTTAATCAAAGCGAAATAAATGATCTTTTGCAAAAAGATTTAGGGTTTTCAAAGGAACAAGCGAAAGTTTATTCCATGCTGTTGGACAAGGATGGAGATCAGAGCATTTCGTTTGAAGAATTTCTCGACTGGCTTCATAGCGGAGAACGGTTCAAGGTAATTCAAGACAAGTCGACATTCCAAAGACTGTGTAAAGCGGTGGAATTATTCAAAACTTATGACGCTGACAACAGCAATAACCTAAGCAAAGACGAATTTAAACACTTGCTTGATTCTCTTGGATACCAAGAGGTAGATGTGGAGAGGTTTTTCGAATACCTGGATAAACACAAGAATGGAAAGATCTCATTCTGGGAGTTAATGAAGTGGCTTAACTGGGTTCCAGTTAGTTAAACTTCAAACAATAAAATACAAATGAATGCACGCCCAACCCCGACAACAGCATGAGAGACATTTTACTTACTTAGAAGAAAAAATAATTTTTGCACGAGGAGTTCTCTCCTATTTAGATTTAAATTGTGGCTCGTGCTAAACTATCACCAAAAAGTTAGAAAGTTTCCGGTGTATGATGCCCTTATCACCAAATGAAGAGTTTCGTATCATCCAAGTATTCAATAGACGAGGAGCAAGTCGAATTCCATATGTTTGGAATTATAACTAAACTTTTACAGAATTACGTTCCACATTTTATGTAACTTAAATATGATTTGGATGAGATGTTGAAGCATGATTTCAGATAACTAAATTATGCGCAGAAAAGTTGTAAACAAATAATATTGGCTGTAATGTCTTGAAAACAGAAGCAACTTAACCACAACATTATGCAATAGACTAAACACAAATCATTTTTTTTATCTTGAAACAAAATTTGTTTTGATAATTTGGTTTATTGTTGTCACGCATACAGATTGTTTTGGATACTGTAAAGTAACCTACATTTTACTATTCAAAGCAGCTTTATTAAGATCGTTCTTAGAAAAAAATCACTTGGAAATAAATTTAATTTGATTTAGAATGAATTTGTTGTTACAGCAAGATTTACAACAGAAACCTGTTGAAAACTGTTTGTTATGTATGGTTTCATTGTTGCAACCTTTCAAAATTAATAATAATTTTACTTTGGACTTTGACACTAAGTGTCTTGTTACCTACAACTTTGACCATCTTTTAAATGAGTAAATCAGAGTTATTTTGATAAAGTCTTCCCATAACCAGTACATTTTGAATCAATATTTCTAGTTTGCAAGTGTATGTTTGATGCCATGTGTTTGTATGGTGCCATTAGAAACCAAAATATTACCCGACATGCAAGGCCAAAATAAGCATGCCGAGGCACTTTTCTCAGTCACCTATTTGTTTTTGTTGTTTATAGTCATCATAAACACTCTAAATACCTAGCAGAAGAAAACAACTGTGCACATTGTCTCAGTGATAATTTTTTCTGGCTACAGCCCTGGCATGAAACATTTACACAGCAAGACTACCAGTATACCACCAGCTGACAATATGTATGCTGCATAAAAGCCTTACACCACTATTAGTTTGCACACTGCAATATTATCGTAGATTCGTTTATTGCCAGTTATATAATTATTGTTTAATTTTTCAGCAACATGATTTAAAGACGGTGTGTGTCTACATCAGAAGACATGTATGAAAATTGCTGGCATTTAAGTAATGATAAACTGTCCAATAAAATTATTGGATTAAGATTAAAAGGGTATGCTGTATATATTACAGATAATATTCTCTAGCATTTCAGTAACATGGAACTGATCATTTAACAAGTACATTTGTTTTTCCCACGAGTAGCAAAAACACCAGACATCTAAATTCAACCCAAATAGAAAACAAGTATTTGGGCATTTTTTTTCCTTGCCATTTCCAAAAATATAAAATAAAATATATCATTTTAATAATTCATAATGAAGATCACCACACAAATCAACAAAGCTTTTGGATTAATTTTTGGTAAGCTGCAGACATCTCTGTGACAACTTTCTAAAACAACTTTCATTTCATATGGCTAATCTAAATTTATGCCAGAGCGCAATGACATGCAGAATTATTGTCAAGCTCTGCATTCACATTCTCGCATCTGACATCTCTACATCCTACAGTTCTTGTAATTTTATTCATTAGAAGTTATCAGAAAGTAAAAAGGTGTTAAAGAACTGCCAAAGTATAACCAGAAATTTCTTCACAAGGAAACATTATTATACAGCAATCCTCACTGTCTTCATCACAGCTATAAACATAACAAGCTAACCTCCCTGTGATCCACTTTTTTATTATTATTTCATGAAGTGAAGCAAACAAACACAGCCATTTTGTTTGGCTGGTCACTGCAATCAATAACTATAATATATCAACAAGTGCAACAGCATATCTATTACCATGACAACTACATGTACATGTACAGGTGTGTAGGAAATTCATTTTAAACAAAATTGTGTGAATAATTAATATTTCACAGCAATAGGGCAGACAGTCAGGTTTATCCCCTTAATGCTACAATGACTTCATTGAAGGCTATACATCATAAATTATTTATTATCTGACAGCTGCTGTGATTCCTTGCACAAGACAGAAGTCTTTGTTCACGTCACCCTCATGATGTTTTGATAGCCATTTGTGCTTTACTGGACTGTAGAAAAAACATTTTCACAACATTAACAGAGGATATTTTTATTAACCAAATTAGTAGAATCTTTTGCATACTAATGCGAATGCTATATTCTATTGGCTGAGCCACTGCACACTTTCAGCCATTAATTTCTCCAATTCTTATTGGTTTAAATTGATCACATGACACGATAGTGTTTATCCGCAGAAAGACACTACCACTAGACTATACTTAAGAAATAGAAAACATGTACCGTGTTTGTATGGAGTTATATAAACACGAGTGGAAGTTTGGGAGAATGAGAAATGCTGTGGGAACACGAGCCGCAGGCGAGTATTTCCACAGCTTTTTCGAGTTCTCCCAAACTTTCACGAGTGTTTGTATAACTCCATACAAACACGGAGTACATGTTTTCTATTTCTTTTAGAAAACACCGCGACGAGGAAAAGGAAAACAACTTGTTAACTTTGATTATCAAAATGTAAATTCACTTTGCTCGCGCCATCACTCCGTCAACAGCGTGCGCTAGTTCTGTGTCTCCATCGAGTTATACAAACACAATTATGAACCAATCAGCGCGCATGCTTTCTTAGGACTGTTTTCTAATACCCTACATCTTGACTTGACTGTACCAACCTGTATTATGGCTATAATCACACCAAACAATCCAATAGCACTTCCAAAGATCTCCACAATCAAAACCTTTATATCACAACACAGAAATATCAAAAATGGTTAGCATACAAAAGAAATCTTATTAATCTAAGCAAAGTCAGAAGCCTAAAACAATAGTCACATACACTGTATTGGCTACTTCAAAGGTAAAAGAAAAAGGAATGTATAATAACAAAACTTTGAAACACCAGTGTTAAGTGAAAGCAGGGGATTTTTGTAAAGTTCATCATGAATTGTGTTTGCAGAACTTTTTAGCCATCTTCATCTAATTTTTACAGTTAGAGGTTGGATTTTCTTTATCAACACTCCATTAAACAGGTAGTTGTGCTTTGTTGTGGTATGTTGTGCCATGTGGCAGTATGCTGTCCTCTATTATGTGTTATGTTGTCCTCTGTTGTGCTATGTTGCGGTATGTTGTCCTTTTGTTTTATTATGATGTGTTAAGTCGCAGTATGTTGTCCAATGTTGCATTATGTTGCACAAAATTGCAGTATGTTGTGCTATGCTGCACAACATTGCTGTATGTTCACAGGCATCCCAAACTCACGATTTGAGGAATCAATCAAATATTAATGATTTATGTACACGTATCGAGACGTGACTGACTTAAGTGCATGGTGTTGTGTTACACATTGGGCCGTTGAGAATTTGAGCGCTCTACAAGGCATTGTATGGAATTTATAATAACGAAGGATAAAATCACGCAATGAAATAAAATGTTACTTTTCCTGATTTCGTTTGTCCATTTGGCCTATGTTGATTTCGAACTGTGCCGTACTTCGTGGGATGGTCACACGGTGCGGCAGAAAGTTGAAACCTCCAGCAGTGAAGCAAATATCGTTCGAATTGGAGCGGATAGTTTTAAGATTTTTCCAAGCCAACTGGAAAAGGGGACCGATTGATTATCCTTCTTTGCATTGGAGGGAAAAAACAAGCAGCGGATTTGAAATTCTCAACGGCCCAATGTGTAACACAACACCGCGCACTTAAGTCAGTCACGTTTAACTCAACACGTGTACAGTCATAAATCATTAATATTTGATCGATTCCTCAAATCGTGAGTTTGAGACACCTGTGGTATGTTGTGCTATATTGCAGTATGTTATCCTATGTTGCACTATGTTGCAGTATGTTGTGCTACATTGCGCTATGTTGCAGAATGTTGTCCTAGATTGTGGTATGTTGCGCTATGTTGTGCTACTGAGTGCTATGTTGTCCTAAGTTGTCTTATGTTGTGCTATGTTTTGTTGGGCTGCTGCAGCTGTACTACTGGGAAGCTGCAGGGTGTCAATCAGCAAGAAATTCATGTAATTTATTTGAATTCCCTGGCTTTCGCAGCAACAATTGAACTAATTAAGTTTCATCTTGTTCAGACCCTATTTCTTCAAAACTTCAACATTAAACCAGGAGACAATGGAAAACACAACAAATCCATAGTGAAGTTTTAAAACGATAGTTCACTCTAAACATAAACCGAAAGTTCACCCCTAATTTGACTTAAAACAACACCTCATTCTCCTCCATATCGTCTCCGCATTTTGCCCAAATACGTTCCAAAGTATATTTATAATTTCTCCAGTAAGTTGCGCTATTTTTCTTGTTTTCTTCAATAAGGACTCGGCACGAGGATGTCGGGCATTGACCTGGTACCAGGTTAGAAACATCCTTGCTACTCAAAATAGTACGCCACATCCTACATAAATACCATTTGTAAAGCAGCAGCAGCTTGACATTTCTCTTACCCCGATATTAGTGAGCACGAGTGCAGTGTAATGACATGACTGTATGGATACTTAATGTACATGTACTTTCAACAACTTTCAATGGGATCTAGACACAGAATGTTATCTGTTGACTTTAACGTAGTCACATGACCTAAATTTTCACTAGGTACAATAGGTGCAGTAGAAAATCACTGAAAAATATGGCAACAGTTTATTGAAGTTATGAAAAGAAATTGACCAATCAACAGAGAACAAAGAAATAATCACTGCCCCTAACGTTTTTGTTAATTTAACACATCAAAGTCAGAACAACAATGTGATATCTAGTTGAGGTTATAAATCCGTATTCAATTTTGGACACATGCTGCTTAATCAGCCAAAAAACGGAGAGTAGGAGGTTTATTTAAAAAATAGGAGAAAATGGGAATCCACTCAAAAAAAAGGAAAAAAATAGGAACTAGACACTCTGAAATTGCTACTTTTGGAACTTAACAGTATACTGAAAAACACCCAAATGCTCTTGTCAATGATCAATCACAGTGTTGGGGTTGTCGGTCAGAAATCAAAGGAGTCACACAGACAACAAATATTAGGATTAACAATACCTTGACAAACAATGATGGATTCTGGGCATCAGCCAGAGCTGCACCACTAATACAAAGAAGGAAAAATATAAAAAAAATGGCAAGTCAATGAAATAAAAATGTGTTGTCCCATAAAAACAATATCCATACCCCTCCCACAGGTTTTTTTTAGCTCAAAGTCCCCACCCCTGTGGAAATAAGCATCATCCTTTCCTTTAAAAATTAAGCCTTTTGCAACCTCCCCCCACCCCTTGGAATTTTTGTTAACCTTTCGTAGAGTGGGTACATATATTTTTTGGAACTGCACAATCGAAATGGCAAAACTACTGATTAATAATTTGCACATAAAGGGCAAACCAAGAAATCAGTGAAGAAATCTGCATTATACAGTAAATTCAGACACTGGCAATACTTCGTGAAAATTACAAAAAAATAGTTATTGATGAGAATAGTAATAATATTTTTTTGTTAAGCAATTGGGGCTTGTTAGGCCCCTACCTTAAACAGCTAATGCATCTAGTTACAGAAAACCAAAATCTAAAAAAAAAAATTACTGGGCAAATGTAATAACTTCAATTGACATTTTACGGTTGGATGGCACTAATTCAAACTTGGTTATTTTGAATTACCTGTTATTTTGAACTCAACACTTTTTCCCTTGGATCTGTCCTTCAGTTATTTACTAAATTGGCTATTTTGAACTGCCACTATTTTGAACTATTTTGTATTTAACCTGAGGGTTCAGAATTGTGGGATTTAAACTAGGCTAATCAATTTATAACTTAATTTAAACTTAAAACGGAACATAGAACAAAGGGAGTTACAGGGTTACACAGGACTTCTTAACACGTTTTCTATTTATTAAGAAAATAACCCAAAGCAACTACCGGTATCAGCCGATAGTTCCTCGACAGAAACACTCGATTGTTTAAAAAGATGTACATAGCCAATCATAGGACGCCATTTGTGATAGAACACAAGAAGATTTATACTATAACTCCATACTAGAAACACAGTACATGTTTTATATTTCTTAGCACTTTACTCCCTAAGAGTGCCAATTAGCACACAACATCATAACTTTGTGAATATTTGGTAGATTTCTATGAATTTTTGCCACAAAGATTGTCTTGTGAAGATCTGTTCATTGAAGTCATAAAATTGTGACCCTCCCCTATCAAAGACATGGTTGACCACCCCCGCAAGTTTTTAGTGCTTTTTTAGGGGGGGGGATGCAAATGGAATGCAAGACTTGCTTCACATGAAGATATGCACTAAGAGCTGCTAAATAAGCTATACAAAATGTAGTTTAGGGGTAAACCTAGTAGAAGGTTGCTACATTTTTGAAGTCATTCATTTTTGCATTTTAAAGCAATTTTTCTCAAAATGACTCCCCCCTTCATAGCTGCTGATGTCAATTCTTACATAAGTTGATCAGCGGCTTTCAAATGGTATATTGTGCACAGGCAGAGTTCCTTTATTTGCTGATTTGGGGAAAACTGCTTTTCGCCTTAGGGGATAAAAATTAAACAACAAATGAAATAAATTGCACTTTTAGTGGTGATGGTTTCATATGGCTACTCACCTTCCAACTATTCCCACACAAATACCACAGAAGAGATTTGAAAATCCAACTGTCAGACCAGCACCAAACAGCATGAAACCTGGAAAACATAATCAAACCCTAAAGGTCTCATTCACAGTCTGGAACACTTGTGAGCACTAGTTATGTTAACTTTGACTGCAGTTTACTCACTTAAGGTGATTCCCTAGTTTTGCATTGCGCATTCCTACTGCACACGATTTTTGCATCATTAGCACGCACAAATGAGCGTACGCGCGTACTAAATGTAAGAGACTTACCACAAACTAAGCATGATAGCGAGATAAATGCTCGTTTTCTCTTAAACGAGCACGGTGACCCCCACTTTTTATTTTATAAATTCAATGAGAACAATATGCTCTATGACTGAGAAGAAACTTGGCAGAAATCTATGGCTACTTTTTTGGCAAATGGAATAAATGCTACAGATAGAGACGTAACGGGCCCAACAGAGCAAGTCCAAATCATGTTTCATCTGTCAGCATTGTGGCGTGAAAACAAGCACGGTGATCCCCTATTTTTATTACGTTTTTAATATCTCCTTGTCTTGTAACATCAACATACCAAGTTTCATCGGAAATCTATGGTGGGTTCTGTTACTCAGGAATCACCTTAAAATGGTCAGTGACGCCTTCCTCTCTTTTCAAATATCACTTCCTAAGTGTTTTTCTCCATTGAACAAAACAAGAAATAAAACAATGTTCAAACAAGAAGTTTTAGATATTCCCCTCTTCTTTAAACTTAGACATGAATTGTATGTAGACTGATGTAGACGGTAAAGCTAAATCAAATGGAGGAATGATATACTGGTAAGTTGGACGATACTGATTATGAACAGGCCTGTTTCTTATTGAACTAAACACAGTTCTCCTAATTTAGAGGTCTTCATTCCAGTTAATTTTCACTGAAAGCAAAATGGAGTGGATATCACATTACATGACCAAGGCTTCTAAAAGATGCTTAACCTCAAAAATTCAAAATGGTTTAGCTCAAAAACCAATGTATGATAACTATACATGTACAGCAAAAGTTTCAAAAAACAATCTAAATAAGGGAAGATTTGGGCATGACTGTCCTTAAATATCAGACTTTTAATACATTATCATACACTTTTTGTTTTTTGACTCTCCAGGTTTGCATGTACAACACATGTCTATAATACCATTGATATTTGATTGAACTCAGTCTATATGTAGTGTCCTCACTCTGGGCTGTCACCTTGTAGTGGTGGTGAGGCTTGAGTGTCTCAATGACCCTGAGAGCTTTGCCAGCTGGGACTCTAGTCCCTGGCAGGTCTAACCATGCTGGATTGGTCAAGGGGTAGAGGCCAGACAAAGAAGAGCCCCTGGTCCTCCAGGATGGAACATAGGTGGTGGGTCAATCACCCACCCCCTTAACTCAAAGTGGATTACAGAAACCTTAAACACTCGAAGGTAACCTTCCCTTGGGGCCAACATGGTACCTTGGTTGGACAGACAATGAATGACGCCTGTAGAGTGTTACTTTACAGGTATTAGGTGCAAGTAGTATGTAAATTACCTGAATTATGGACATGTCTGATGTCTTCAGCTTTTGTGAGAGAATCCACATCAACATTCTTCGATCAAAGGACAAAAGAAGAATTAGTTTAAAATGTTCATTCAATGACTATAAGTAAAATTAATTTTGATAATTCTGAGCTTAGCAGCTCATACAGGCAGCCTTTGCATTTAATCTACCTGGGTTCCAGAGGTTTTTCTTGATTTTTCACTGTATGAGAGAGCTGCGAGAGAGCTGCGAAGTGGTTAGAAAGAAAAACCTCTGGTTACTTTGGACTTGAATCTCACTTTCATGCAGATGCCAGCTATCAAACGTGTCATTTTGATAATTCAAAGTGGGACCAATGGAAGCTTAAAGCAATCACATGCTTATCAGCCGCTAATGTTTCCACACAGGTGGTGAAAAGTGGTAACTTTTAACCTACTTGGCCGGGGTCAATGTGCATGTTTACGAGAATGTTTTCATCCGCAGTGATCAAAGGTTCTGCTTGTTAAACATATATTTGTGAAGCAAGTACCTCCACTTTTCTTTTTGTAAGAAGGCCTTGGGATTTCCAAAAAGAAAGGTATAAGCTTCTTTGAGCAGATGGTGCTTGTCAACGTCTTCGTTGAAATGCCACAATTCTGCAGTTCGCAAAGTATGAGAGTCCACCAGAAACTTTAGAGAACACAACCAAAATTATGACACGGTGAGGGTATGAATAGCCTGTCAGGTACAGGTATTTGCCGATATCAGGGATCAACCAAATTATAATAAATTGAATTTATGTCCTCAAGTACGCTGTCAGAAACAAAATCAATATAGAACACAGACGAATCTTGAATGTTTATATAAACTGAGACCTGCAGTACTTTGCAAACCAATTCTCCCTGGCAGAAGAGATTTACTTTAGGCAATAATTTACACACAAGAAGTGTAGTAACAAATATCCCCACCGTCCCCTCAGTATTGCCAATCAAATGGACCAATCGTATTGATTCGCATGTTTGTAAAAATATCAACCAATCCGAACTCGAGGGTCATATCCTGACCCTGGCGTCGGCATGAAAGTGAAATGCAAGTCCAAAGTAACCAGAGGTTTTTTCTTTCTCACCGCTTCGCAACTCATGTTCACCACCGCTTCTCGGCGTTCTCCCAGCTCTCTCATGCAGTGAAAAAACAAGAAAAACCTCTGGGACCAGGGTACATTTAATCAGGGTTGCTATATAAAGTATACTGTTGCTTTGAAAAGGTTGTCCTATAAAAATGTAAAAGAGCATTGTTTAGTGTAAAACACACATTGCCGACTGTGGACTGGGAGTAAAATGCAGACTGAGGGTAAAATGTAGACTGCAGACAACAAAATCTTTAAGTACATGTTTACATCAGGTTATTTCCATTATCGAGTGCTAACAGTAAACAGGGTTATTCAGGCCATGTACATGTAACCACAGTGAAATTACAGCACTCCAGTTATCCTGAATAACACTTTAGTGAGACTGGACATTTCTCAGGTGGGCCTGAATAATGCTCTCGTCAGCCCAGTTACTCTCAATGCTGGAAATGGTAAGTTAATCACAAACATTCAGTTAAAGTTCTACAGTTTGCAGTCTGTATTTACCCTTAGCTTCCATTTTACTCCCAGTCTGTAGGCTTCACTATGTGTTTTCCACTGACCAAAAAAAGTATGTGACCATGTCAAACCGTATCATTGCCAGTGGTTATTACGGGTGTTTGATTCAAGCAAAAGATGTTTCCGCATGATAGACAGAGACAGCAAAAACATATGCATTCATGCTTTCTTCTTCCTTCTTGTGCAACGTACACCATGAACATCAACTTCAACCTAGCAATGATGAACTATCACTACTCATAGTACTAACTGGAAATATTGTTAACTACATTTTTATGCCATATGTATGTGACTGGTGACTGGTAGTATTAGAACCCCTCAAAGTAGGATGCTAGTTCAGTGCACATTATGAGGAAGAAAAACAGTCCCGTCAAGGCACAATCATTTCCTTACCGCCACAAAGTTGCTAAGAACAATGGACATGATGATTCCATAAATTGCAACAGCTTCACAGAAGATTATACTACAAACAACATAAAGGAATATCTAAGATTAAACAAAGAAGGGAACCTTTTACTCTCCACACCACAATAAATTTACTGTAGTGGTTTACAAAATTCACTATGTTGTTACTACAAAGCAAAAGTCTGAGACTGTGTGTAGCAGAACAAAGAGGTGATAGAAGTAAAGTAACTAAGAGTAAAATGCTATCTATTCCAAATTGAACCTCCATCATGGTCAACATTAATTTGCACCCTAAAGAAATGGCCTTTGTGGGAAGGGATTCAACAGAACAAATTCAATGAAAGTACTATTAAAACTTATGGGAGATTACATTTTAGGACCATTTTTGCATGCATCAAATACAAGCCTGATTTAGGAGACTGTAGTTTCAGCGAGCTCTGAAAGCTAGAAAAAAATCAAAGGAATCTCTCCCAACATTGAAGCCCTGATGCCCTGAAGCCCTGCCCTTCAGTCACCTCATTATGGGTGCTTTTTTGGTCCCAGCAAAATGGCTTTACATTTTCTTATAAGAAACCCCCCTGCAGCACCCTGTTAATGCAGCCAACAGCCAGATTCTGAAATTCAAACCAATATAATCCTTCAATACTTAACCCCATTTATATTCCCACTTAAACCAATTATGTCACTCTTTCCATTGTTAAGATTGCATGTACTGATTGAAGTTTCAACTTTTTTTTAAAAAAAAATATCATAACTGTGTGGATTCCAGATGCCTATTAAAGAACAGTTGTTTATAAGTGCAGACTGTAGTGATATGTCTGTTGAGACCACACTCAATTTAGACCAGACATGAGGTTTGACCCTACCTTGTTAATAGGGGCAGCCGTTAATACAGCCAGTTATTATATGGTTTGCTCTGTGAGTGGGCAAGATGAACCAAATCACATGCTGTGATTGGCTACCCGAGCAAGCAAGATGGAGCTATCTTGCCGGCTCAGGACCACCCCCATGAGAAAAATTTCCCCGAAAGCCGAATAATAAATCCTTTATTGACCAAGCTTTTTCAGTCAAGATGGCTGGATATTGGCCTTATCTTTTTGCGAGTTTATGGACCTCAACTTTGTCTCTCTTGCCCAATATCCAACCATCTTGACCTCATGCTTGGTCAATAACCCATATATTTTCATGGCCTCTTGGTGACTGGATTAATCATGGTTTGTACAGAAAATTGAAACCTTTTTTCAAGGACCCCTCAATGCAGATTGCTTTCTTCTAATCGCCTTTAACTTGCCTAACCCATCTATACCCTTTCATAGTTAACCATTTATGGTTAAGGTATCATGGTAGGTGGATTGACAGTGTTTGGAAATCGTGCTCTTACCTGGCGCTTTGAAAGAGAACCCCATCAACCTATACATTTTCTGAAAGCTTAATAGCTGTAGGATGCAATCATATTTCCGAAATTGTTATTGTCGAAGTGATATAAAAAGAAATACTTAGAAACACTGCTTTGCGTATATTGGTTTGCTTCCGCGCGTGAATTATCGGAGCGGCACCATAAACATTGGAAATGTTTTCTCATACATCACCCTCAGAAAGGGGGTCAGCGATTTTCCAGATGTTGTTTGGTTTTTTTCTACACACTCCCAAAGTTTGATATTCTGAACGCGGGTGTTTCCTTCCACTAAAGAAGCCATAACTCTGAAACGGAAGCAAAATTAAACAAAGCCTGACATCCTTCTTCAAAGGAGGTAACCTGGAACATACCTGCCAATTTTCAGCCAATTTAGTTGGAAGACGCGCGTAAACAAACAAAAAATGTTCATCCTTATATGCAGTTTTATTTTGTGGAGAAAAAAACGAAAACCTTTTACGAGATTGGTATAATGATTAAGTGTTACAATCCCCTCCGCACTGACAGATGTCGGCATGGGCCAGTTTACCACAACAATGGATCATGACCACTTGAAGAAGAGAAGCCAAAAACTACTAAGAGCTTTAAACAGGTTTGTATTTAAACTGCCATGAGTATTTCTTTTACTTAAAAGAACAATTTGTTGGCTGCATTGGTATTATGTTGTTTGAGTTTAGACTTATTCGTCCTACAGACAATTTTGAAACCATGCCTCGTGAAGCCAAAATGAGGGAATCTTGAGGTCTACATAGTCTACATCTACATCAGTGCTTGACTCTCTTGCTGTGGAAGTTTCAAAATCGCGTCTGTTCTCCAGCAATTTTGTGCGACCAGCACTTGTTCTATTTTGACCTTCAGCTTCACTGGTGGGACTAGTGTCCTTGAGTTCATTTAACCATTCTTCTTGGTTAAAAACAATGTGACCCACAGTCACTCAGATTCAGGAGCCAAAGATCTTGTTCGACGCTGAACCTTCTGGTTCCACCAGATTTTCGCCTCTTCAGCTTCTTCGGCTTTTTCGAAGATGTAAATGGGCAAGAAGTTTACTTGCAGGTTTCCATAGTGACATAAAGAAAATTTGACAAGAACAAAAGCTAACTTGTGATGAAACAACCAGATCGAGAACAGTTCGCATGCATAAATAAAATATCACACCGCAATTCGCATTACATGTCACAACTGCCGGCAAATTTTAATTAGAAGTGTCAACACGCCGTACAAGGTTTAATGAGATTCAAAAACAGTTTTTCTCTCTATCGTAAAAAGTAAAAGAGCTTTTTTCTCCATTCTTTTTGCAAATTATTTTTTCAGTCCTCTTAATTTCAAGTTGCATTTTTCATAAAAATCCACCTACCATGATACCTTAAAACTGCACTTTCCAGGCATTTTGCTGCAAAACCAACGCCAACACAACGTTTCAACTCTGTAATGTCAAGCCAGCTCTGTGTGGCATGCGCAAGAGCATTACAACTCATATACACAACTGCTGATCAATCTGGTGTTGGCTCACATAGTGGCTCGTGTTGAGCTTTGCCTTTTTTACACAATTCTTTGCAGTTTTTTTTCTTTTTTTACAAACTTAAAACAGAAGAACACTCTAATCTTCACAATGCAACTTAGCTGCGACTCTTCAGATCCTATGTTGGGGAAAATTCAAAGACTTTTCCAGACCTTATAGTGGAATTCAAGGACGTTTCAAGGATGTTTAGCAATCAAGGACTTTTCAAGGACCTACTATGAAATACAAGGACGTTTCAAGACTGTGCAAACCCTGTTAATAACTTTCACAACCAATCAATCAATCAATCATAAAATCTAATAAACAATTCCTTCCAATTCACCTGATAAGGTTTTTTGTTTTAATCCTTGGTGCCTTTACACCCCCTCCACAAATACTAGCACCAGTGATGAGAATTCCCCTAAAGAACAAACGAATAGCACATACAAGTCTCAGAAAAATACAGCTTAAAACACAAAGTAAGAAATGTAATATCAAAGTGTTTATTAGCATAAAATTCATGAGTCATAAATGAAAGTCATCAAGTGGAAAGAATGATATGTTTATTATGCTTTGCAAGGTGGTTTGTGGATAAAACCCTTGTGTGTGACCATTCAAATGAAAATGAAATTTTTTGTACTCTCATTGATACTGTTTATTATCCTATAATATGAACTGTTCATAAATAAATTTTATTTCTACGATCATTCATTGTAGCTTTCAGTTTGTGCTCAATACATTAAGTTATTGCTGTGGTCTGGAGATTACACAGGTACATT
>CM042757.1:4715493-4717993 GCA_022496165.2 Catalaphyllia jardinei
TCATATCATTCCCATATCACTCTGAAAATTATAGAAGCTAATACCAGTAACTGATTTTGGAACTTCTTTTTTTCAATTAGCAATTGTAAAAAACAATAGTGTCAACACATCTGGAACTCACTTTGGCTATCTAGTTCACTGATTATCTAAACCGAACCATAGAAACATTAACACAAGCACTTTTCCTAATTTAACTCCTAAAGAGATAGGTGTATATTTTTCGACAAAGGTGATTTTAGCTTAATGTCACGCACTGACAAAAACGCTCTGCTTTTCAAACAAAGGACACTATTGAGCTGGAAAGTTGTAAACATATATAAATTTAGTACCTCTTAGGATAAAACCTTAAGCAACTTTGATCTTTAGTTCTGGATTTGAGAATTTGGTGTCACGTGAGCTCACTCTGTAAGGCCAACTTATAAAAATAAACCACCACTTTCAACTGGAACCGACCAAAAAGATTCAGAAAAAATATTTTTAACGTTATTAGGGATTGCTCATTACAAATGTTTAAATTGGATTTCAAATTTAACTACGACAAATTTGGAATTTGTAACTGACGACTTCAGAATTTCTGTGGAAACATGACAAAATTATTACCAGTCTGGTTCTAATCAGGACCTTTCGTTTTCATAAAATGACAAATTTAGGATGGCAAATTTGGATGTTTCTTCCGCCTTCTGTGTTATCTAAACAGGAAAAGTTATGTCATAACCAGAAAGGAAACTACTTACAAACTTACCATCCTATATCAAATCTTGTTCCAAGACCAGAGAGATTATAATACAACCCTGAACGAAAAGATAAACATTCATAATTCACAAATTCAGCTGCCATCTTGAATGCTCACCAAAGAACGCAAATTCTAGTGACTCACCGACACAAATCAACAGAAAAAGCGTCAAAGAGTACACTACAGAGTAGTATCCCAGATTGGAGCTCGCAACATAAGGCATAACTGGTTTAAAAGCTTCAAATATACACTTTCGTAAAGAGTTTTTCTATCCTCTCGTCTCATGTGACAAGCCTTGGGCTTTGTAACCTGGCCTGATTTTAAAGTTCCCCCCAGTATCACGCGGCCCTTCCTTATACATATACAAGATTTACGCCAGCCTAAAGGCAGCGAAATACGACATACAAAAACCCTCAACTTGTCGCGCAAAATTGTTTCGTTGCAAGTTTTGGGTCGATTTTTCGCGTTTTTCACCTTGCGTGATCAACTTGTCGCGCAACAAATATATTTGTTGCCGGTTGAAGAAAGTTGTTGCGAAAGGTAGAGAGTAGGTTGCCCTGGTCCCAGAGTTCACCGCTTCGCGGCTCTCTCGCGGCTCTCTCATGCGGTGAAAAATCAAGAAAAACCTCTGGGACCAGGGTAAGAGCACAACTTGTCACGCAACAAATTTGCTCATGTTGCGCGACATGTACAAGTTGAAGGGTTTTGTGTCTCCTATTTTGAATTTGCCGCCTTAAGAGCTCCTAGCGTGTTGTTCAGAGGCCAGATTAAGTTAAACCAAGTCACCCAGGATAAGGTAGAATTTTTATTTGAGTTTTGTCATTGCGGTGAGGTTTTCTGTATATTGTTTGGCCTTCTGTTTCGAGTTTTGAAAAACGTTTGTATAGAAGAAAAAGTTATAATTCAGTTAAACTGTATAGAGATATCTCTGCACTGGACAACAGTAGCTGTGCCTCTTGCCATTTCTGTTATCCCTGATATGATATATAAATTTTCATGTTTTAAAAACTTATATGATTAAACTGATATAAATTGTACATATTATTTTTTTAGGAATTTTTGGAATTTTAGACTTTTTAAGTCTTAGTTAGGATAATTTGACTTAATTTTAACCAGCTTTTTTTAGTGCCCCCAATTAGTACTGTAATGTACTAGAATCCTTTTATGAAACTTAAATAAAGGCTTCATCGTCGTTAACTATTAATCCTGGTTTAGCGTTAACCGGCTTCCGAACAACTTGGCCCTGTTTTCAACAAATTAACCTGTTATGAGCCCGCGATCTAATCGAAAACCACGTGACCTCGATGAGCCCTAAACTTGGGCGAGTAAAATGCTCACCTAACACTGGTCAGCGGATACCTTGTTTTGATAGGTTTCCACCCGTCAATCGATCATATCATGAATGTCCAATATCAATGAAGTAAAAAACAATAAAAGCAAGTGACACACTCGAACACCAACCCATTTAAACAAAGGCAAGAACACGCCACCTTTAATTTGAAGCACTTTGTTGGCTTTTTTGTGCAAATTACGGTCGCATAGATAAAAGTCGTGGAGAAATGGCGTTTTTTACGCTAAGACAACGGATATGCATTATGGTAATAGGAATCCAATTCGGTCTGTAATCATACGAGTTATAAACAAAATCGGACGACCACAAAGCTGGAGTTCGATTTGTTAATCACGATCGAGTATGATTACAGACTGAATTGGACGGCATGATGTCCTTACCTATTAATCATAACAATTATAATTTCCTCAAATGTG
>CM042757.1:4720493-4726291 GCA_022496165.2 Catalaphyllia jardinei
GGATTCCGCAAATAGTTGGCGCTATAGACGGTTGTCACATCGAAATAAACGCACACCAGATATCCACGAGGACTACTTCAATAGAAAGCAACATTACAGTGTCAATTTACAAGCCATAGTTCACTGTGATTTAAAATTTATTCATGTTAGCTTCGGGTATCCTGGAAGCATACATGATACCAGGGTGTTAAGATTTTAAAAGTGGTCTGTTTGATTCAGGAGAATATGAACAAATTTTGACATCACCGCTGACAGTTGTAAGTGGTACAGAAATTCCTCCACGTATTATAGGAGACAGGGCTTATCCACTGCAGAAAAGGCTTGTCAAACCGTATCCAAATAGAGGGCACCTCCAACCAGATGAACGTGAATTCAACAAAAAGCTTAGTGCTGCAAGATATGTTGTTGAAAGAGCATGTGGTATGCGCAAGGGACGCTGGCGTTTACCACTAAAGAAAGTTGAGCAGCAAACCAGAACACTCATTAAAACTGTTCTTGCTGCATGTATTTTACATAACATCTGTGTTGATCATGGTGACTTGTACGATTGCAGCGACAGCGATTCAGATGACAGTGACTCTGAAGACGATTATGCAGGACCATTACAGGAGGGCGGCACTGGAATAAGAGAAGCTTAAAAGAACTTTTTGCGGGATAACTTGTAATATGTCTTGAATGTGCTGAATTAAGTAGCAAGTGTTCCTTGCAAAAATCAATCTTCAGAGGGAACCAAAAAAGAAATAGAAATTAACGGCTGATTTGTTTGTTCTTTAATTTCGTTGATTTTGAGGGGTTCCTTTTTTACTGGCGATCACCTTGTCTTTTACAATTCATCTAAGGGCGCGTTCGTTTGGGATCAATCCGGATTAAGAATAATTGGAATATTGCGAGTAAGCGTTAGTTTGGGAGCTATTCTCTGGATTTCCATTCCGGAATATATTCTTATTCCGGAATATACCAAACGAACGCGCCCTAACTAAAACGACTGTTAAAATAGGTCAAAACTGTAACAAGGAGGAAATTTTATGTGTGAACATCCATTAAAGTTAAGTTTATCAAATGTTAAAAGATGAACAATCATGATTAATAGAAAGAATTCGTATAACCCCTTTTTATATGCTAATGAAAATCACTAAATGGTAATGGGAAAACAATTAAATACACACGCGCCAAACTGAGACCAATGGCACTTTCCATTTGGAGAAAAATTCCTGTTTGAATTTCCGGAAATTTCAATTCACGAATAAAACAGCATTTCCCGGAATTTGCGAACACAAGAACAACCTCGCGAGGTGTATCCAAATTTTCGGAAAGTTGAAGTCTTACCAGGAATTTTCGATCTAAATTCCGAGCATTTCCCACTCAGACCCTCAGTACAACAACAGAGGCCAAACCACAACACCGGGAGCTTTATGTCCTACTTTTTTACGTCTCCTGCTAACCATAACACCGAAGATGCAGGAGACGGGGCATACGGTTTATAGTCCGAGAAGACCTGAACGTCTAACGTCTTGAACGTCTAACGTCTGAACGTCTAACGTCTTGAAGGCAGCATGTTCTCCTCAGTTATTTTAAGACCCTGAGTGTTGGTTCGCTCTGGGGCTCGAACCCTCGACCTCCGGCACGGCAGTTCGGCGCTCTACTAACTGAGCTAACACAACATAAACTTACTAAACTTACTAATCTGTACAAAGATGTCTTCGACCATGACAAACCATGCTCATAGAGCCTCGGAGGTAATTGTGGGTGCCACTGGCAACAATAGCTTAATATGATTTAGGTGGGAGGTGCCTAACATGGGACCTCAGGTCCCGTTTGAACCTTACCTTTTGGTCTAATATTTACTTTTATGGTCTAACTTTTTTCTTACCTGAACCAATAATTACTTGGAGAGAGACTTAGACCAATAAAGTTGAAAAAACAAAACAAAACAAAAGGCTTGATCATTCTAAGTTAAAACTCGAGGCCTGGAGTATATAGTTTACATAGTCACTTAGTTTTGTAGCCTCCCTTCGATTTAACTTGAAAACTTAAACTTCACTGATTTATTTTTCTTTTCTTATTTAAAGTTAGTTACAAGAATTGCTTGCCTCGATAACTAGTTCCTGGACTAATCGAAGAGGAGGCAAGAGTTTATATTTCGATTACAGATTCGATACCAAAATTGATCGACTGCTCGCCAAGCTTCCCTAATAGAATTTCAAGTTATCAGACAATCACCGATGGACTCAGCGGGTGTTGTATTTTCATATCAAATAAAGCGACCATCATTCATGATTCATTTTGTATAAGATTGTTCATTTGAAAAGCATTCCCGTTTCAAGGATAATTCGTCAAAACAACGTGGCATAGATGACCAAGATTGAATTAATTTTCCGTAAGTAATTGTCGCTCTTTACAAGGACTCAGGGCGTTACAAATCGATAATTTCGATACTCGATCAAAATCGATCGACAAATATCGGAAATCGATAAAAATCGATCACAGTCATTTTTGCGATTATCGATTTCTATCGATTTCTGTTCGATTTCTATCGATTTCATTGATTCTATCGATTTCAATCGAAAAGTATCGAAACGTAAGTAGCTATGTATTTCGAAACACGAGCATTACACAGCGGAAGTTAGTGCAGTGATTTGACCCCTTTCGACTAAACAGACACGCGGAATGACGGCTTAAACACGTATTTCTGGCTAATTTTTAGTACGAAAATATTTTGTGCTATTCTCAATTAGTTTCCCTTGCTTGTCTGTGTCTGTATTGTAGCTTAAGACTACTTTATCTGACTTTAAGGACCTGTGAATAAAGGCAAGTTATATATTAGGATCTATCAATTCTCTGATTTATTCTGATTAATTTAATACCAAACATGCTTGACCCATTGTTTTTGCAAAATCAATCTTTCCGAAATGCTGCGAAACAAGAATGAGTACCCGCTGAAACTCGTGCCGTTGATCAGCTGCGTTGATCAGCGTTGAAAACACACTGAACACCGACGACACCGAAAACCAGCGAAAACAAACACAAAGTTTGCAGTAATAACAGGTGACAGGTAGTTGCACAGTAGAAAAGTGAACAAGCTACACTAGTAATGCACTTAAGCCCTCTCCTTTCCAATTTGATGACAGTTCTTTCGATCGCGCTTTGAGTAATTGCTTTCTCTTGCTTTCCCTTAATTTCTCCATATTTTTCTTGGTGTCCTTCGGTTGTCCGCGAATGATATCATGATTGAAATCGATAAAATCGATACACATCCCTCAGTATTTTGTGATTATCGATTTCGTTCGATTTTTTAAACTAATTGATCGATTATTATTGAGTAATATCGATTTATCGATTAGCTTTCCGATTTGTAACGCCCTGAAGGACTTCGTGGCTTAACTGTGAAATTCCAAGATCCAGAACAGGAGTAGAATACTGTCTTGTGATTGATAGAAAACACCCGAGTTTGGTAAGTACCTTTACCGTTTACCGGTCTCTCGGGATCTTTTATCTGATATCAAGTGGACCAAAAGAGCAGTAAGGAACACCGTGCTTCAGGTGATCTGACTCACTCGCTTGCATGCAGAACCCAAAGATATTGTCAAAACCAACGTCATAATCAAGTTTTAGTATAAATTTACCGTATTGTGAATCCGTGAATTTGATTGGCTAAATTACCGTTTTCTATCTGCTGTTAGTATAAATCTCCTAGCGTTCTACCACGAATGGCGTTTTCTGATTGGCTACGCTACCCACGTTCTATTCTGCGATAGATAGTGAGTAGCGTAACATCGTGCGCTGGAGGCCGCTTCTTTGTGTTTTTTAAGCGTCTGTAAAGAGGATTTAGAGTAAATTTTGAACGACTAGTAGATTTATACTAAAACAATTAGATTATTCGCTCTCGATTTCTATGCGTGATTGAAATCTCGAGCTCATAATGTACCAGTCAATTCCAAAACCGCCCATCCACCCCCCTCGGGCAATCCCCGGGCATTTGACTCGCGTTAAGCTCCGTACAGTGGGGAATTTGACCCAAAATGAGGCCCGCCCGGTGGGGCATTTGACTTTCGTGTCAAAACACCTGTCAGCGGTCGGAAGCAAAAGGATTTCGCAATTCTCTGTGAGCCGCGTTCACGGGTCATTGCTCTTGTCGATTCCATGCGGACTTTTCTGTTGTTGTCGTTTTATATAGTTATATCGTGGAATATGCCTTTGTTTAAAGTGTGGAGCGAAGACAAGCTGAACAAGAAATTCGTACTGGCTGAAAATTTTGCAGAACTTGTTTCCACAGTTGCTTTAACATGCCTGGAGAGTGGGGGATTTGACCCTCTTGAAGCTCTAACGGGTGGGGCATTTGACCGTCTAAACTGGCAACACAGCGGGGAATTTGACCAAATTTGTCAAAAAAGTCAAATGCCCCGGGGTTTGCCCGGGGGGGGGGGGCATGGGCGGTTTTGGAATTGACCGGTACATAATCTAATTGTTAAACAGAAAACAGTTACGCATCAGCGCACATCGCGCGTCACGTTTGAACCTGATGTAACGTAATAAAACAGTTCTTTTCCAAGGCTTTACTTGACATTTTTTTCTTTGTATGCAATGAGACTACGGTAAATTTATACTAAAACAATTAGACTACTCGCCCTCATTTTCCACGAGCAATAGTCAAAACTCGGGCTCGTAGTCTAATTGTTAAATAGTCAATGGTATTTCGACAACTCTATCACTTTGGCTTACCTGGGCTAAGCTAAACGTATAAAGGAAATTCTAAGGATATTTCTTTTCACACCCGGCCAAAACAAGCTCATTTCTTATTCAAACGTTCTTAGAGCAGGAACATAACAACTATCGAGCTAGCTTTAAGTTTATTATGTTGTTGGAAATTAACTGAAATCTATCACTTTACCGAAAACTGTTCAGTGCGGAACTGTTGGTAACGGGGCATTACCAGATCAGGCATGAGGCTGAATTCCTGTCAAATGTTCGATGTCTCGGGCAATATTGAACAGCATTTATAGTCAGTCTTTGAAGACTTCGTGCCGTCGTGGAAACTAAACCTCAAATAGAAACTAAATTTGAAGGTAACCATTGTTAAATGACGAATCAGAAGAGTTAACAGCGATCTTGGAGCGTATCTCCAGAAGAGAAAACGAAATCACAGCTCTAGACTCAAGTATCGTAAACTTGCTGGAATCAGAAGACGAAATAACAAGAGATGTGGAAGAAACGCTTACGCTACAGGACAAAGTATCAGTGATCAAGACAAGGATTACAAAATACATCCAAAACAAGAATCCACCGGTAAGATCAAACCAACATGCATCGCACACTCCATCAACCAGCAAAAAGCACATCAATTTACCCAAAATGACAATCAAAACCTTTCACGGGGATCCTCTTGAATGGCAAACGTTCTGGGATAGTTTTAGCGCCACAATTCATGATAACGATGAATTATTTAACATCCAGAAGATGTCGTATCTTAACGGAATTCTAAAAGACGAAGCTGCGCGCGCGATTGCCGGATTACCAATGACGTCGGACAATTACATTAAAGCAACAGAACTGCTAAAAGAACGTTTTGGGCAAAAGCAAGTTCTAATAAATGCACACATGGAATCGCTTATAAATGTCGCTTTACCAACGAATAACACAACTAACCTAAGAGAATTTTATGATACATGTGAATCCAATATACGTGGTCTAGAAGCACTAGATGTAAAGGCGGACTCCTACGGAAACCTTCTAATTCCAATTCTATTGAAGAAACTACCAGAAGAATTAACGCGCCTCATCTTCAGAGCTAACCCATCCGC
>CM042757.1:4729897-4743523 GCA_022496165.2 Catalaphyllia jardinei
TTTTAAAACCAGCTAGCCTTCCTTTGAATGTCCTTAACCTAACAGCCAACCCAAAACCACAGTTCTCATTTTCATATTCCTCTAATTTTTTGTTCTCTACTTTCTTAGCCATGCAGTATCAGATATTTCTTTCTCTTTTTGATACCTTTCCTCATTTTAGAAACTTTAAAAAAAATGCATTCACCGTGAAGTCACTATACCACAAGGACAGCAACATGTTTCGTCTGCTCCACAAAGTTTAATTCCTGTTCGGCGGGGATAGTACTTGTACGAATACCCCGTGTTGTAACAACTTTTTTTTCCATTTTTCCTCCTTCCTTTTCCAAGGCGATGTTAAGGTGTGCAGAACTGCCATCCTTGTGTAATGGCGTTTTTTCTATTTATCAACTTTTTGTTCCTCATTTTTTATGTGTATTATCGCATAAATAAACAGCGGGACACCGGGGTGGGACACGTCGTTCGAATTCTCCACAATGCTCTCGACTGTTGATCTTTCAAAACATTTAATCCTGGCTTTAATCATTCAAAAATTCGTACAGCTAGTCAATTTTGTGACTTTCAGTGTCTTCTATTTCTTTTTCGGCAATCGAGTATGGTTAAACCTGTATGAGCGGGCATTTTGCGGGAAATGAGACATATAATTACAGGTAGCTTCTATTTTTATTATGAAGACGTTCGTGCGAGAATTTATTCATTGTAGAACGTTTCTTCGTGTTTTATGCCGAGTCCGTAATGCTCAGTCTGCGTTTTATACCTGAGTCCGTATTTTATACCCAGTACGTAATGTTTAGTCCGCGTTTTATACCTGAGTCCGTGTTTTATACCCAGTCCGTAGTCCGCAGTCCGTGCATGTTTTATACTGACCGAGTCTACACCGAAAGCCGGTCGGTTGAGGTTAATTACGACACTGCTCCAAAATAACAGATTTCACTTCGTCCTAAACTCGGTCATCGGAGTTCACTGATTATCCCTGCATTGAGTTTTGTTCAAACCAAAGTTATTTCTAATACAGAGGTAAAGTAACTCCTGATTTTAATCATCCTCTATTGTAGTGTTACTAACATTATTTTACTTTTTGTTTTACTTTCTCCAGCTAATGGCGGTTATTCGTTTTAGATGTATTTTCCGGATGTTTCTCGCGACTCTTTTGCTAATAGGGACCATATCAACATTTGTTATTCTCCGAGCCAACGATAAATCTTATGTCAGTAAACTTGACCCTCCTACCAATGAATACAAATTACCAATCGACGCAATCAGCCCATCTCTGCAAATACTCCCCGAAGATGTCCGACAGTCCAACGAAAACGTTACGCGTTCAGAGCTAAACTCGAAGACAACACCCAAACGACGAAGTCTTGTGATTTTCGGAGATGATCGTTCGGGGACAACGCTTCTGACACGAATGTTTAGCGAAGACACAAACGTTTTTTCAGTGTACGAACCATTGTGGATAACTCGAAAATGGCGAATGACCGAGCCTGATAGAGACCAAGTGAAAGATGTCACTGACGTTGTTGGCGCGCTAATGAGCTGCCACTTCGTGGATAATCCGACCGCCATGAAATTCCTCGCGTACACGTTCAAAAAATGGGCTCCAGGATTATTTAAAAACCCGTTTCAATCTCCTCCAATATGTAACGGGACTGAGAAAGGAAAAACAACTTGCCCAAGTCCTGAAACGGTGCCAAGGCTTGTTGAAGAGGCTTGTTCACGCCACTATAAGCACAGTGTCACCAAACTCGCCATCGTTCGCGTGCCAGAGAGGAAGCTATCAAACATCTTTCCAAGGATAATTAATGACAATCCAGATACTGAAATCAAGATTTTGCACGTTGTTCGCGACCCAAGAGGCTCCATAAACTCCAGGATTAACCTTGGATGGCTCAAGGAAGTCGACAAAGCAGAAAATTTCCCTGCTTGGCCAAGGGATACATGCGAAGGAATTATACAGAACGTCAAATTTGGCGCGAGTCTTGAAGAGAGCTTGAAGAACAACTATATGTTGGTCAGGTATAAAGACATCGCTTTCTCGCCTGTGTTGACTGCTATGAAGATTTATAAGTTTGCTGGATTTGAAATGCAGGAGAGCTTGATCAGATGGATTATAAACGCAACGAATCCGAGTAAAGAGACGCTTGACAAAGAGGCCAAAAAGGCGTTTTCATCGTTTCGAAATTCCACTGCGAATGTTGAGAAATGGCGACAAGAATCCCCTATCGAAAGAACTCGCATTATTGAACAAGAGTGCGGCGAATTGTTAGATCTTCTTCAACTGGAAAGACTAACTTAATCAATCAAAACACTGATACTTTTTCTATTAAACAATTAAAGTATTCGCTCTCGATTTCTATCGCGTGATAGTTGACGAGGGCGCAGCCTGAGTCAACTATCATGAGAGCCATCTACAGAGCCACTTGGAAAATACAACGAAAAGGCTGCCATTTCGTCAACAACTAAATATCTTCAACAGAATCATGAAGACAGTGATTAGAGTAGCTAATCAGCAAATGGCACTCGAGATAGAACGCTAGTAGATTAATACTTAAAAAGATAGCTTGATGGGGGAGGGTGGAAATAGCCTTTTCCAGTTTGAACATTTGCACAGCCTAATCTCACACGCACACGCACACGCACACGGACACGCACGCACACGCACATTCGCTCCTCGTCCACTTAGCCTAGCTCGATAACTTTTTAGTTAGACTGTTAATCAAATGAAGAAACTCGAGCACCAGATGAAATCCCTTTGCCTAGTTCCTAGGCCTCAGTATTTCAGCTCGGTCATTCGGGGCGAAAGTGTTCGTCTGGGATACGTCACCAAATTCAATTGACTGCGATGGCCTGGGAGAAAGCCGTACAGGAACTAGGCAAGAAATCCCCCACGATAAAGGCAACAATCTTTATGATCACAAAAAACATGTCTCTAAGCTAAAATCGAGTCTGACACACATTGACTGGTATCAGAGCCAAAAAAATCAATTACGAAGTGTGCTTGCTTATCATGATGGACGATTAAAATACAAAATGAAGTGTTTGTTCATATATTTTATTCTTTTTGTCCCCTATAAGTAAAAGGATTATTCCTCATAACAGTTTCATATTTGAGAGAGAAATAAAGTCATTATTATCATTATTATTATCATTGTCATTATCACTGTTACTGTTTATGTCTTTGTGGTTTTGGTTGTCTTTGTCATCGCTTCCTTTGGTATTTCTTCGTTGGCTTCCTTAGTTTCTGAACAGCATCAATTGATGAATTTAGTTTAGTACGAGAAAGACGTTTCAAAGAGCTTTCCAACCAGGCGGGGGGGAGTACCCTCAGAAAAATTTGGTGGAGCTGTGCGGCCTGGTTCCCAAAACCCTTACCCAGTTTTAGCTGGGTTGCGTGACGTGTTTGGACCAATCGCGCGCGAGCGAAAATATTTGATGGATTATAATGAACAATTAGCCTACGAGCCCGAGTTTTCTACGAGCAGATAGATGATGAACAATTAGACTACGATCCCGAGTTTTCTACGAGCAGATAGATGATGAACAATTAGACTACGAGCCCGAGTTTTCTACGAGCAGATAGATAGTCAACGAGGCGCAGTCGAATTGACTATCTCTCGTAGAGTTGTTTTAGTATAAATTTACCGTAGTCTCATTGCATAAAAAGAAAAAAAGTCAAGTAACGCGTAGAAAAGAACTGTTTTATTATGTTACATCAGGTTCAAACGTGATGCGCGATGTGCACTGATGCGTAACTGTTTTCTATCAGCAGATAGAAAACGGTAATATAGCCAATCAAATCCACAGATTCACAACAGACAACGGTAAATTTATACTTAAGATATTTAGTATATACCAAAACAGTGGATAGCGTTGAAGGCGCGCGCTGATTGGCTAGTCAAACTCCGAATATCCTGTGCTATTTACCTCCGAGCAACTCGAGAAACAATGGCGTCCCAGTTTCCATCCGTGATAAGTGAAAAAATCATCCAAATTAAATTTTTGGATGTATATTATCTCAGTGTTTTAATAGATAATAAAACAACTATTCACCTCATTGACGGTGGCTAGCGGTGGGTATTTACCTCGCCGTTACGCGGCTCGGTAAATATCTATCGTTAGCTTCGGTGAATAGTTGTTAAATGTTTGAATCTCTCCATAACAGCCTCGTTAGTTAGCTGGTCGAAGAGACTGTTATGCGGAGGAAGAGGTGCAATATTTGCCTAGTTCCTAGGTCTCAATATTTCGCCTCGGTCATTCGTTTCGGGTCACGTGGTCTTGGATACGTCACCGAAATCAATTGACCGCGAAGGCCTGGGAGAAAGCCGTACAGGAACTAGGCAAGTGCAATATCACATTTATTTTTTATAGGAAAGTACATCATTTGTTTCATACCTTTAAGTTACAGCATATGAGCTTGCAAGCAGGCTCTCTTTGTCCAGTAGATCTAGATCATTGGCAACAAAGAGGAAGACAATTCGTCCGTAGGATCTCTCAGACGTTAAATTCCAAAACGGTCCACCATTTTGTATTTGCTTGGGACACTTATGTAATTCAACGAACTATCTGTGTTTTAAGGACTGAAGTTTGAAGAAAACGCTGCTTTCCTTTCAAAAACTCGCAGTTATTCTCACTCCCTACACAATATGATGTTGAAAATCAGAAGAAATTGTACTGAGTACCGGTAGTTTTCAACATTGTATGTGGGGAGAGGGGTTGGGGACAAGGTTAGCAGGTAAAGTTGTGTTTGCGTCTAGCGTCTTCGCAAAAGCGTCAAAAGTGCAAATTTATCCCAAAACTTTTGTCAATGATTATAGCGTGGCATACACGCAGCACACGTGCGACTAATGATATCCAAAGTTTTATTATTTATTCAGTATTTCAACTAATGCCCTCTCTTTTGTCTTATATTGGCCCTTAGCTAAAAACCGGTAACCAATTAGCTAAAAGAGAATTTATTTACAACATTGAGCATATTGAACATGCAGATTTCAGAATAGTTGAACGAGATTAAATAAAGCCATTTAAATTCCTCGTATGTTCTAAATAAAATTGATTTTAAAAATGCTCTACTCTACGAAAATATGGCCCCGTCTCTTAGCTACGCCGCTATCGATGTAACAATGCAACTCTGTATATTTTGTCACACAAATTTCAAGTTCTACATAGTGCGTCTTATTATTGGTTGCCCATAAAGGGCTCAACTTATAGCACTTGTTTCAGTTTATTGGTTCGCTAACTAATTGCTCTTCCTTTTGAGTTAGATGCCGGTTTGTTTTTTCCCGTTTTTAATTTAAACTTCAAGGAGGTTGGTGTGCGGTATAAAGTTATGCAGCCATGGCTGTGAATTGAAGGAGTAAACTTGAAGCCGGAGTGGAAAGTACATCAAATAAAAGGTAAGCCCAATTCTTCGTAGAGGGAACTGATGAACGACATTTCCTTGGCTTTTAAACTTACACTGTGGTTGTAAAATTAAACAAAAAACTATGCAACTAATTGCAAACTCACTTTTACCAAATACATGAAGGTAACAAGACGACCATTTCACTGAATAAATGATATATAAATTTGAGCATTTGTTGAAGGCATAGGTAGTGATATTACTATCATACATAAAATTAAACAGAATAAAATATTAGAAAGTAAAGTATTTCAATACAGTTCCCGGCACCTTATTGGTGTAGACGTTTTACGGATCGTCTTTCCTATAAACGCTGTGATCTGGCAAAATTTAAAGGTGAATTGTAAGCCCGGAGGGGGAGCTTAGCATTATCATTCACGCAAGAAATATTTAGTCAGAAGATCTAGAAATTAAAGTAGCTTTTATCAAATATCTTCAACATCTTCTCTTTTAGTATCCACCACTAAATGTAGAACGTATTCGATGTTGAAATTGGAAGGCACAGTGAGGGGCAAATAAAAGTTAAAACGTGGAACATATTAAAATTCACACAAATAAATTGATGTGCTACATTTCGCTAGATGTCATTACAATTTATCGACAAATTACTACGAAAATACAGCAAATGTTAAATCGAATAGGTTAGTGACGGAATGAAATAGCTTTAGTAAGCTAATATCAAGCGGAATTTCTACGCAAACCCTTTCATTGCCAAGCTTATTGAAATGTAACTCCTCCGGTTGTTTTAGTAGTCATAACGTGCTTTAAACGTCCGTTCTGGAGAACTAGCGTCTGCGGTTCCACTAGGATCTTAACTATGTACGCTTTCTGCCAACTGAGACACTTTTTCTTTGTTGAAGATTGTACAGCACATCAAATTTCTTAAATAAAGTAGGACATTTGACGCATGTTCGCTACACTACAAAGTCGGGTTTTTTTGCTAGCGCTCGTCAATGAGTCCGTGAAGAGACTGGGAGAGTCTGTGAGACTGCAATGGACACGGCAAGGCGTGCTACGCTCAGCGCGGTCAGTGTGTTCAACGTTTTCAGCTCAGAGCGCAAAAAACTACATATTCTTTTTTTCTATCAGAAAGTTATTTCAATTTACAGTCTATTTGCAAACTTCTCTGACAAGTAATAACACCCTAGTATCACAAAAACGGTACCATAACAACGTGTTTGACAAAAAAGACTATGAACCGGGAACAAATTGAATTGTTCAATGAAAGATTTTTATCAGAGGACAAATCAAGAGTCATTCTCTTGGTCACTTTCGAATATTATTTTTTGAAGATTTATCGATCTTAATCTTTTCATTGATAAGTGAAAAAACTCAACAACAATTTTTCTTTGTCTTTTTGCAGAGTGCCCAACTATGAGACACTTTCGCATCTCTCTGCGGTTATTGTTTGCCGTGGTTATTGCTTGTGGAGTTTTCTTGGTCGCAGATTTGCTCTACAGAAACCAACAACAAACCATTGTGACAGATTCCTTCAAGACCATTCAAACTTCCTTTTTATCGAATGCTGGAAACGAACTCACGAAAAGTGATCCTCTTTCGGATAAGGACGATTTTAATGACTTAGATGTCCCCTCGACAACCGAGACTCGAAGGGGTAATGTCCCAACGACACCGACGACCTCTTCGGATTTTTCCGATCGCAGACGAAGTTTGCTGATCTACGGAGCCGACCGCTCGGGAACAACATTTATCAGCCGAATGTTCAGCGAAGATCCCCAGGTATTCATGATCTACGAGCCTCTCTGGGTGACCAAGCGATGGAGAAAGACCGAGCCGGAGAAAGACTGGTCAAACAGCGAACTGGAGTTGGTGAATGGAATTCTCAGTTGTAATTTTCCGGACTTTCCTAAAGCAACACTATTTCTTGGCCATACTTCGAGAAATTGGGCAGCCGCTCCTTTCAAGAACCCATTTCAGACTCCAAACTTTTGCAACGTTTCAGACACGGGTATACTCTCGTGCCCAAACCTCTTACAAATGCCAAAATTCGCCCAGGAACGCTGTGCCACAATGTACAAACATAGTGTGACTAAGGTGGCACAAGTTCGCGTGCCTGACAAGATGCTGTCAAGTATCGTCCCGCAAGTGTTCTTAGATAACCCGGATACTGACATCAAAGTCATTCAAATACTCAGAGACCCCCGTGGGAGCCTGAATTCCAGGATTCAACTGGGATGGATACCAAAACACACTGCCCCCGCGTTTGTACACCAGGTGCGATATCCGTGCGATAAAATAGCGCAGAACGTAAAATACGGAAGAAGTCTGCCCGAGAAATATCAAGACAAATATATGGAAGTGTATTATCGGGATATAGCTATGTACCCTGTCAAAACTGCATTGCAAATCTACAGCTTTGCCGGGTTTCAGATCTCGGAGGATTTGATTAAATGGATTGTTTTCAACACGAGTCCCAGCGAGGAGGCACTGGCCAGGGAGGCCGGCAAGAGCTTTTCCTCTGTTCGCAATTCTACTGCAAATGCCGAAAAATGGCGCCGTGCTCCAGCAGAGCAAAACAGAATAATTGAACGTGAATGCAAGGAATTAATGCAACTGCTAGGAATTGAAAACTGATTAAGTGAAGATATACATTTGAAATTGACACTACAACAAACTTACCGGTAAAAATGGACGTTCTCTAATTGAAATAGTTTGAAATAATACAAAATCACTCTAGACTATTACGAAGGACACAAACAATGCAGTGAACCAATGAAAGCTGGAAGTAAATACATTTATTATATTACTCAGTTAGTACGCGCGCTGTGATTGGTCAATTTAGCGGGCTATACTCTCCCGCGCGGCCCGCTAAAATTCAAAGTTGTTTCTGTTGCCAAACTGTTGCGTGATTTATTGCCAAATTTTCTTAACTTATTTAGCAAGTAAAGGTTTAAAACTTTCTTTTACTCTAAATTGTGTGCTAAAGCGTAGCAAAGACTTAAAAACGATTTCAAATTGACTCGTTTTGCTTTCGACCCGCTTCAGAAATTTGAAGCCGTTCCTCATTGATAAAAATCGTTCCCGAACTCGTCAGACACACAATAGACATATAACAATTTTCTTACTAACCTCGTCTTCTCGGTCCGTACTGTAAGTTACGGACCCTCTTTTTCTTCCCTACGATTTATGGCCCGCGCGCTTCGCGCTTGGGCCGTAAATCGAAGGGGGAGAAAACTCGGTCCGTAACTTACGGTACGGACCTCGAACTCGGTTAGTAAGAGGTATGTAGCTGCAAAAAGCGCGCGAAAAACGTATGCGAGCGCGTCACGATTCGTTTTGGTTTTACCTCTGATTGGGTGAAAAAGTGGCGCGAGATTTTTAAGCCAATCATGTAGTAGAAGCGTAGTTGATGCGAAACCAATTACTTTTCGACACTCAAATGAAAAAAGAAAAACAACGCCCTGATCATGCAGGCAATCGCTTTGGTTTTGATTTTGATTTCGACAGTCAATCTGAAAGCCACTCTAATAGAGCGGTTTTCAGTTGAATGTTGAAAGTAATGAAACATTTACGATGGTCTTGGTTTTGGTTCAACTACGGTTTGAAATTATATCTTCACTGCTATATCTTTATTATTCTTGCACCTCGTTCAGTATTTTCATTATAACTTTTCCCTGAATATTTGTTGTTCACTTTTATATTTAGGAGGACCTCCCTGAAAACCACTTGTTTAGGTGAGGGGCGCTTTCTCTCATAAAGATCATTTGTATAGTTCATTGTTTTACTTATTTTAATGTAATTGGTAGACAATTGGTTTGGTTTTGCTCTTAGGTAGTTTCTCGGGGGGGGGGGGGGTACTCCCTATAATGGTCTATAAGGGCTATAAGGGGAGGCTCCGCCCGAAAGGGGTACCTTTTTCACGCTTCAGGTATATAAAAGGGTAGGAATTTCACAAGATGAGGTATATAATGAGGTATATATAGGGTAGGGAAATCGGTCATTTAGGTATTTACAAGGGCCTTTAATTAAAATATTTCGAATAGACGCCCCTTATGGCTTTGCCAGTATATTTATTAAGCACTACGTGAAAATGAGAACAAGATCTCCTAAAGTGGGTATCTGAAAGGGGTACCTTTTTTCAATAAAAGGTATATAAAAGGGGTACCTTTTCTGCCAAAATGGTATATAAAAGGGTAAGGGGTTGGACCTCGTGGCGGAGCCTCCCCGTATTAAACTTTGTTAAGTACCACCCCCCCCCCGGGTTAGTTTTAGTTAGCCTTTGCCGAAATTGCTGGTTTTCACATGACGTCACTACATTTCAAACTTCAGAACTATTGATCCTCCTGAGATTTTACTTTCATGATGTATAAGAGCAGCTAAAAACTAATATTCAGAGAAATGTTCACTCCGAATGGGTTCTTGGTTTAGTGATAGACTACGCTTGAATTTCTAAGCTTTTGCGTGACGTGGCATTTACATGAAGGGCGAGTGAGCTGTGATGTTGGTTTAAAAGGTGACTTATTTCGGGGAATTAGGCTATCTGAACAGTTCTTGTATTAGAATAAAGTATTACTGTTACGTTTTTGAGTTCTTCGAGAGATAAATTCACGCTTTTGTAGCAAAACTCAGTGACAGATGTTTCTGCTGGTTTCCGGCCGCCATGTTGGTGCCCATCTAGATGGGCACCAGCATGGCGTCTCCATACAAATGTCTATAAATTTGGGGAAAACGTTTCTCCGCATATCTTTTCCATATGAAAAATTGCTGTGACCTGAATCTTGGCGAGAGTCTTTGCATATCTACCTTCTTTCTATTTCCAGATTCTAGACTTAATCTATTAAACGGTTTTGATTTTTTATTTTGATCTATTTTGAATAGCGTGACACTGAAAACCAGCAATTATCCGACTCGTCGCGAAACCACTTTATTTTTTGGTGACCGGAGGTCGAGATGTATAAAAATGAGAAAATCATCACATAGTTTTCTCTTGTTTATGTGACTTGACAAGAAAAAGAGATGGGGAGAAAAAGAAATTAAAATGGGTCACATATGCACGATAGGGATGAAATGTTCCAACTCCTCCCAGTCCATCCAAGACCCAGAACAATGAATGGATCAAAGTAAACTCTAAGTTCAGCGCTTCCAATTTAATGGCAATCCTTTGCTGTATTATAATCTATGCAAGAAATTTTATATTGATGTGGCTCAAAGCAGTGTTTAGCATTTTCCAAGATTTGGATTTGGATGGATCATTACAACTAGCACAGCCTGTTTAGCAGTTGATGCTACAATCATAGCTTTAAAATACTGTCCAATCATTGCAACACGTTTTTATAATTTTCGTGGCACAACAGGTTACCATAGCAACGGTATGACCTTCTAAAAACATATGTACATGAGGTTCAACACCACCTTAAATTTTCCTCTGTGGCTGATTGTCTTAATTGAGCATTTTTCAAACAAGCTATGCATCAGAGAGCAAACCTGAGACAAAGAGAATGACCACCCCCCCCCCTTAAGGGGATATTTTAAACATGGAATCTAAACACATGCAACTGTATCAACAAACAGGACGAGCTTTGCAAAGATTGCTTCAGAAGCGGGTGGAACAGTCCTCCAATACATGGCCCTATCCGAAGATAATTCCACTATTACTTATGTCTTATCTATTTGAAGAGGATGAAGACAAACTCTCGACTGTTCCGACTTTAATACGACAACGTTTCGGCTATTCAGCCTTCTTCGGGTAAGCTTTACAGTAAAAAACGTTAAAAAATAAAAAATACGACCATAAGAAATTAAGGCCAGGCCAAACGGACTGGCAAGTAGTCGCAAGTAGACGCAAGTGGACGCAAGTGGACGCAAGTGGATTCAAGTTGAAATTACGTAGAGACTTGTGTTGGGTGGCCAAATGGACTCACAAGTTTCCTCGCAAGTACACGCAAGTCGCAAAACAAAAACATTTTAAACTAGACTATCCTCCATTTCATTGGCTAATAATAGGTTAATGGACGCTACTCGACTTACGTGGGGTAATCAAACAGTGAAAAACTTGCTTTGACTTGCGTGCAAATTTGATCTCGACTAAAGTGAGCGCAAGTCATCGCAAGTGCTCGCTGATGTATTGAATACTTTTTGTGCAACACGGTTTTAAAAACTCAAAATTTAACAAAGAATGTATGAGCTCATTAGCGCTTTTGCCACCCAGAAATTTTGCAGTTTTTGAAAGACAATTTCTCCTTCAATATTACACACAAAGCGCTAAGAATTTCAGCATGTATTAAGTTTTGCTAGCTCTTTAGCTGCATGGAGTCAATTCATATCTAACATGTTTATTTCTGTGAGCAAAGCCGTATGCAAATGAGCAAAAATGTAAACAATGACGTCAGCATGAATCCCCTCTATGACATGAAAAATAATTTTGCTTATTTAAAAGGCCTTTTAAAATGCAGATGAATGGCGTTTTCCTTTTTGAAATATCTTTTTTTTGTTTTAGAGATATTGACGTTTTTCTATTATGCAAATTAGATCAGAGATGACGTCATACTCTTTGCAAATAAAATGGTAAATTGAAAATTAAACGAGACTTACCTGTAAGTTGAATTTTGATTATAATTCTGTCAAATCATTAATATTACAGCAGGGTTAACATGAGATGAGCACGCACCGCCGTAGGTCAGTCTTAAAAGCATTTTGTGGTCACCTCAGCCCAACCTAAACGGAAATGTACTGCCTAATTGAATGTATTGAGGCTACAGAGGAAACAAAAAAAAGAAAGAAAGAAAGAAAAAAAAGAAAAAGAAAGAAGGGTGGGTAAGTATGGGTACTATGGACATGTTAACATGTTCACAGAATCGTAATAACCAGGAAAGAACTATTCATATTAGGAATCAATACTGATGACGACATAGCCCATATAAGGGAGTATCCCCCGAGCCTTCCAATGATCAACGTAACTACAGTTACTAGTTTTCGTCCGCGCTTTGTCGTCCCTCGATAACAAAAAATTGAGATAAATTATCCATAATTATTATGTATCCTTCTCTGAAAAACAGTAAGTTTAATTGCATTAAGACAATAACTCAAATGATATATATTTGAATCTCTCTGCAACAGCGTCGTTAGTTAGCTGGTTGACTTGGCTGTTAGAGGAACATTTTGTTCCGTTTTATCAGAACTACATCATTTATTTCATTATTTTAATGTCACTAATGTATTGAGTAAATGTAATAAAGTTGTCTTGTCTTGTCTTGTCTAGAAGTTATAGGATAAAAGCTGGTAAACAGGCTCTCTTTGTGCGGTAGATCGAGATCATTGGCAACAAAATTCGTCCACAGGATCTCTCAGACTCTAAATTCCAAAACGGTCCACCATTTTGGATCTCCTTGGGACACTTATGTAATTTGACGAATGATTTGTGTTTTATATTTAGAACTGAAGTTTGAAAAACGCTGCTTTCTTTTCAAAAAAAAGGGTTGTTGTTCTCACTCGCTACACAATAAGATGTTGAAAATCAGAAGAAATTTCAGGTAGTAGATTTCAACATTGCATAAGGAGGGGGGGGGGGGTTAAAAGACAAGGTTAGGCAGGTGAAGTAACAATTTGTACCAAAACGTTGGTAAATGATTGTCGCGTGGCACACTGTTACCAAAAGTTCTCTAAGTCAAGCTCTAGAACAATCTAGAACCGGAAGTCATTAAGCCGTAAGTAGTCATAGAGGGTCAGAATTATCCCCGTTACTGTCGAGCAAGTGTCGAGTTAGGTCGAGGAAAATCATTAATATGCATAATGGTCGAGTAAGTGTCGAGTTAGGTCGAGGAAAATAATTCTTAGCTGCTCTTGTTTTCCGCTCCGTTAGTCACTACTTTCAGCCCTAGATTTGCATGCAAACTCCAACGGAAAACTGAGCCCATGGGACAGCTCTACAACTGAAATTACAACAATAGAAGTTCGGAGCGCTAATTAATTGTCAACACGCGACAGTAAATATTTTCGAACAACACGTTTGTTGAATATTACTTTTATTAGCGAAATGATTCAAATACACAGAGATTTGAAATGAATTAAAAAAAAATACATTTATTGATAACGAAAGCTCCACAACGAAGTGTTTAACACAAAGCAGATCAGGAAATTAGGATGCAATGAACAATAAAACTGAAGTCCCCTAAACAAAGAAATAAACTCCAATAGAACAACAAACTAGATATCGGTTTGAAATAATTTTTTTTATTGAGAACAAAACACAGTAGGTCTAGTCTTCATCTTGT
>CM042757.1:4748523-4761023 GCA_022496165.2 Catalaphyllia jardinei
GGCACCTCATTAGTATGGAGGAAGACACATTATTAGTAAGCAGGAAGACAGGGAAGACAGGGGAAGACAGTAATCCGGCTTAAAAACAACATACATAATTACTGCCGTAATCATTTGCATAAGAGCACTCCAGAACGTTCTATTTCTTTCTTTTCTTCTGTATTAAACTACTTAATTTAGCTCCTAATAGAAGTTTCTAGAAATTTAAGCCTCATGTATTCAAAGTGAACAGACTGCAAATTGTAGTAGCTGCTAAAAAGGTATCTACGGGTTGTAACTGTTCATCAGTAGGATGCCTAAAATGTGTGCAATTCCACAATTGGTTTCGGCTCCATTAAAAACCTAATGTTAGAGCGAAAGTTTCTGCTGTAAAATAGATTGGTTTAATGTGAAGAAGCTTAGTGCTGTAAATTCGTGAAGTTACCTTACGGAAATAAATTAGTTTGTTGCGGTTATCAGCGATCCCGAGTTCTGTCTGGAAACAACCCTGCTCTACAACGATACTCGTAACACACACACGCAGCACACGTGCGATTAAGGCGGGATTTCACCTCGGAAGGCTGTTTTGACGTCGCTCAACATGGCCTTTTTGCCAATATCTCGTGCACGTTTCAAGCAACGCCAAATCCCTCCATTTAGAACATTCACCAATGTTTTGCGGTTTTGTGTAAATTTTGGGGTGATTTTTGGGCATTTTGGGAAAGAGATATTTTTTCTTGAAGGATAGGTTAAATTGAGGAAAATATGAAATTTTGAAGATTTGATAGATTTAGAAAATTGAAATTTGAAGTGAAGAATTAATAGATGGACACCAAAAAGTCCCCCACCAACCTGGGACTCTCTTTTGAGAGGGTCAACTGTCTGGTAGTGTTCCCAACCCATTTTAAATTAAATTTCAGTCCTATTTAGGTAGAATCCCCCCTTAATGATACCTTATTTATTATTTATATATTCAGTATTTCAACTAATGCCCTCTTTTTTGTCTTATTTTGCCACTTAGCAGAAAATAAAACCAATTACGTAAAAGTGATTTATTTTACAACACTGAGCATATTGAAACAGATTTCAGAATAGTTAAACGAGATTAGAAAGCCAGTGAGACTCGTATGCTCTAAATAAAATTAATTTTTAAAATGCTCTCCATCTGTAAGAAAATATGACATCGTTTCGTAGCTACGCAGCTATCGATAAAAATATGCCGCTCTGCATATTTTGTCTCACAAATTTCGTACTCTGCATAGCATGTTTTATTAATGTTTACCTATAAACGGTGCAATTTATAGTACTTGATTCCGTTTAATGGTTCGCTAACAAATTTCTCTTCGTCAAGGAATTTTACGACCTTGATTCTTTTGAGTTAGATTTTGTTTTTCCCCGTTTTTAATTTAAACTTGGTGTTGGTGTGCGACCATGGCTTTGATTGGGCCACGTTCGGTATCAATATTCTAACATGGCTCCAAGGCTTTCGGGTCAAAGTTGTAAATTTTTTAAGTTTCTTTTGTCTGTCAATTCCCAAAAGAAACTTGGATACAAAGGAATCAATACCAAATATAGAAGTTTGTCCTTAAAACCTCGGAGCCATGTTACAATATTCAATATATCGAACGTGGCTTATTGAAGAAGTAAACTTGAAGCCGGAGTGGAAAGCACATCTAATAAAAGGTAAGCCAGATTCTTCGGCTTTAAACCTACACTGTGGTTATAAAGTTATCTAAAAAATATGCAGCTAATTACAGAGGGTCCCCTATATCTCTTCCGAAAAAGGTTTCTCGCATAACTAATTGGCCGAAAAACAGCTTCACGTTCACAGGGAAAAAGCAAGCAATCACGTTTCACGTAAAAATTCTATTCACGTTTCGCAAATCATATATAAAATACAGGATCATTACAAAAATGTATTTAAACGTGTGGGTGATTTTCACATGTTTTTGAAATGTGTTTTTTTCTCGACTCCGCGAATAGATCACAATACAATACTATTTTTAAGCTATTTTGTGTTTCAAGTTATTAGCGCTTTGTTTCTTTTTTCATTTTTCTCCCATGCGAGGTGCAAATCGGAACTTGTTCTATTTCAGACTAGCGCGTGCGGCATTTGAAAGGCCAAGCGTGGTTAGCGGTGAAGGTAGCAACGGGCACTGTAGATCATGGTGTACACGACAAGAACGAGCAAAGGTCTTCTTTTTTTAATAAAAACAGAAGGTTTTCACCCCGGGAAATCGCGCGAAAATGTCAAATATCAAAGTTATCTGTAGCATGGATAGGACCCTAAAAACTACAATTTCGTCCAAAGGGTGCCGAACCAGATATTAGAAAGTTGTTTCCAGCTATTGGAAGCCATTTTTCTTTATTTGTTTGCGAATTGATTTCATGTGATATATTTTGATCCGTTACGCCCATCACTAAGCTGCTGGTCACTTTAATTTACATAACGTAACGGTACTCAGCAACAGTGCTCGCTTTAAAACCTTTAAATCACTTATTTCTAAAAGCTCACATTTAACACAAGTTGAAGTGAACTGTACTTGGCAATCGATCTTTCTACACCTTTATTGCCGGGAAAAACTTAATTTTGAGCTCTGCAAACTTTTCATGGTCAATAATTGTTTTAAAGTCAACTGTTTAACAAGACAGAATAGAGTGAGAACTGGTGCATTCACTGCCAGCGTGTTGTGACGTTACCTATATATTTGTGGAATAATTTCGAAAAAGTACCATAAATCTCGTGTTGAAAAATATTTTAGCTGGTTTTCCAAGTTCATACTTTGAGGAAATTGAATTAACACTGTCTTTGTTCACCGCTGAGTCCTGTGAACGCTCTCATTTGGCAAAATTTAAAGGTGAATCGTAAGCTCGGATAAGGAAGGGGGATAGGGGGCTGGGTATCATTCACACAAAAAAATAAAATTCACATAAATGAATTGAAGCTCAACATTTCACTAGATGTGATTATAATTTATCAACAAATTATCACGAAAATACAGTAAAACGTTTTAATCGAAACGATTAGTGACGGATTGAAATAGCTTTGAAGCCAATATCAAGCGGAATTTTTTACGTAAACCCTTTCACTGCCAAGCTTATGGAAATTCTCCTCTCTGGTTGTTTTAGTAGTCATGACGTGCTTCAAAGGTCTGTTCTAGAGAACCAGCGTCTGTCCCACTGGGAACTTAACGATGTACGCTTTCTGCCAACTGAGACACTTTTTTCTTTGCTCAGGACTGCACAGCACATCAGAGGTTTTAATTAAAGTAGGACATTTAACGCATATTTGCTACACTACAAAAAGTCGTATTTTTCCCGATCCTAGCGCGCATGAATGAGTCCAGGAGGAGACTGGGAGAGTTTGTGAGACTGTGCATGTAGATGTCCCCGTCAAGGCGTGCTACGCTGAGCGCGGTCAGTATTTTCAACGTTTTCAGCGCAGACCGCGAAAATCGACCGTATTACCGTCTATATATTCCTTTTTTTTCTAATAGAAAATTATTTTAATTTACATTCAATTTGCAAATTTCTGACGAGTAATAAAACCCTGGCCGGGCATACACAAGATAGGGTACCATAGCAGCGTCTTTGACCAAAGGGACTATGAATCGGGAACAAAATGAATTGAATTGTTGAATGAATATTTTTACCAGAGGACAATTCAGGCGTCATTCTCTTTGTCACTTTCGAATCTTATTTTTTGAAGGGCTATTGATCATAAGTTTGACAAGTCTGACATCTTAAATTAAAAGCGCTTCGGTAAATGAGGAAACTCAACAACGATTTTTCTTTGTCTTTTTTGCAGGGTGCCTAACGATGAGACACTTTCGCATCTATCTGCGGTTATTGTTTGCCGTGGTTATTACTTGTGCAGTTATCTTTGTCGCGGATTTGCTCTACAGAAACCAACAACAAACCATTCTGACACATTCCTTCAAGACCATTCAAACTTCCTTTTTATCGAATTCTGGAAATGAACTCATGAAAAGTGATCCTCTTTCGGATAAGGACGATTTTAATGACTTAGATGTACCCTCGACAACCGAGACTCGCAGGGATAATTTCCCAACGACACCGACGGCCACTTCGGATTCTTCCGATCGCAGACGAAGTTTGCTGATCTACGGAGCCGACCGCTCGGGAACAACATTTATCAGCCGAATGTTCAGCGAAGATCCTCAGGTATTCATGATCTACGAGCCTCTCTGGGTGACCAAGCGATGGAGAAAGACCGAGCCGGAGAAAGACTGGTCAAACAGCGAGCTGCAGTTGGTGAACGGAATCCTTAGTTGCAATTTTCCAGATTTTCCCAAAGCAACACTATTTCTTGGCCATACTTCGAGAAATTGGGCAGTCGCTCCTTTCAAGAACCCATTTCAGACTCCAAACTTTTGCAACGTCTCAGACACGGGTCTATTCTCGTGCCCAAACCTCTTACAAATGCCAGAATTCGCCCAAGAACGCTGTGCCACAATGTACAAACATAGTGTCACTAAGGTGGCACAAGTTCGCGTGCCTGACAAGATGCTGTCAAGTATCGTCCCGCAAGTGTTCTTAGATAACCCGGATACTGACATCAAAGTCATTCAATTACTCAGAGACCCCCGTGGGAACCTGAATTCCAGGATTCAACTGGAATGGATATCAAACCACACTGCCCCCGCGTTTGTACACCAGGTGCGATATCTGTGTGAGAAAATAACGCAGAACGTGAAATACGGAAGAAGCCTGCCCGAGAAATATCAAGACAAATATATGGAAGTGTATTATCGTGATATAGCTATGTACCCTGTGAAAACTGCAATGCGAATCTACAACTTTGCAGGGTTTCAGATCTCGGAGGATTTGATTAAATGGATTGTTTTTAACACGAGTCCTAGTGAAGAGGAACTGGCTAGGGAGTCTCGCAAGTACTATTCCTCTGTTCGCAATTCTACTGCAAATGTCGAAAAATGGCGCAGCGCTCCACTAGAGCAAAACAGAATAATTGAACGCGAATGCAAGGAATTAATGCAACTGCTAGAAATTGAAAAATGATTAAGTGAGGATGTACATTTGAAAATTGATCTTGCAAAACTTTACCGGTAAAAAAAGATGTTCTTGAAATACTGCACCAGTTAAAGTAAACTCCGACCTCCCCCACCCCGGGATATAGCGTGTAAAAAGCGACATATTCCCCCACCATGCGGGGCAGGAAATAGGAGAAAATGCCTCACCCCTGGGGCAACTGAAGATGTTCCTGACGAGTTTGTAGTTAAATAATTCACAAGGCGGCAGAATTAAATTTAAAATTAAATTTTAAGAATTGCAGTTTCAGAGATCCCAGCACTGTCAACTTAAAAAAGGCGGAATTAGGCCCGGCATAGCCTTACCCATTATTGCTGCAGATGTCATTTCCTGCATTTTGAGAACACAGTCAAAAGAATATAGTGGAGTTTTTTTTCTTAGACTTTCTCATTGAATAAACATGGTGGGATCAACGAAGAAATCGAGTGCCACGAGAGCATGCCACGAATGAATGCAGACCTTGCACAAAGTCGAGGCAATCCAGTGCATTTCCGCACCCAAAACTACCGGAGTCTTATGCTAGGATGCGAAAAGGGAAAAATGGCCGAGAAACCACAGAAAAACAGCTAAAAACGGCAAAGAGTCGTGCTAAAAATACTGGTTAAACAAAGAAAACATTATCTTTCTTTGGCTAGGAAGGGTTTCAAAACCCAGGAGAATATTAAGCGAAAACAGGAGGCCGGAAATATTCTCCAGAAACGGGAGGTGTTCGGCCAAACTGGGTGGGTTGGACTTGTTGGAACCTTAGCAGTTTGTTTTAAGGACAATTTTAGTCATGACATTCCATAAGTATATCAGCAACATTCAGAAAGGTTGTTTTTACAGAGCAGCGAAACAAAAAGTCATCGGAATCTCAATATTAAAGCGTTTGCCTTCTTAAATCCATGCCCTGAATTAATCGATGTATTGATTTGAAGAACAATGAAACGGATTCCACAAATACCTGTGAACACTTGTGTCCGCTCAAATGTGCTGAAATTTACTTAGAAGTTCTTGCAGGAACGATCGCCGCCATCTTGGATTAGAACGAATCCCTTACTAATACTCCATATTCTCCAGGACAAAAGCGACAAAACTCGCGAATCCCCCACATACAACCCTAAGCTGCCAATATGGTGATAAAGCCCCACTTAAGCCCAACATATTCCGAGGTGGGGGCTTGGGGTTTACTTTGACTGGTGCATAATACAATAATACACTCTTCTTTTTAATAAGAACAAACTTAATAGGAACATTGAGGCTGATATCTCTCGAAAAATAAGAACAACTTTTTTTCAACAAGCAAACATCAGACCGCGACGACGACGCTTTACAATCTCTTTTTCTTCAATGAATTCCATAATGATGCCATCCACTTCACCGTCTCTATGACACACTTTCTTGCTAAAACCAAACTTTCCTAAGGTTGCTTGCTTTCGCTTTGACATCTTGTTGGATGAGAAAACATGTAGCGCCCCACATACAAACAGTGCTTTGGTACAGTGATATGTGAGCGAGCGAGCGAGTGAGCGAGTGAGTGAGTGAGTGAGTGAGCGAGCGAGTGAGTGAGTGAGTGAGCGAGCGAGCGAGCGAGCGAGCGAGTGAGTGAGTGAGTGAGTGAGTGAGTGAGTGAGTGAGTGAGATCATTGTTGGCATCAGAACATGCTAAATTGGATCTTGTTATAAACTGAGTTAAATTCAATTATACGTTCACTAGTAAAAACAGATAGGGTCTCAAAGTACTCACGAGTGACCACGAGTGACCACAAGTGACCACGGGTGACTACGAGTGGGATGACATTAACAAAATGACAGTGATGTTATTATGACGTCAATTTATGGTCATTTTATCACGACAATGACATACACCAAACCGAGGTATTTACTGGTAAAGTATAGTTTATACGAATTCCATTGTTCAGTTCCTTTGTATATGTATTGACTACTGAGCTTATGTAATTTGATGCTCATCATAAAACCTTATTCATTTGTAAAAAGGAAGAAAATCCGAGCGATTTAATTCAACATTGTGATGCTCGAAACCTCAGGCGCGGATTCTGTATATACTATTTTGAACGTCGAGCTAAAAAATATTCATGATCAGTTAGTTGTCGGTCGTTTTGTAAAATCACGGCGCCAAACTGTAGATAGAGGCTTGCGGAATTCATACGCACTTCCATTAAATCTAACTAGTGTTACTACGTCCACGCACTCATGATGTGTTTTGCCCCATCTACAGTACAAGGAGGACAAATCGGTGAACACGATCGTCCCAAGAAATTTTCAAACGCACTGGACCAGGATTGCGTTACCCCACGTGAATGCAACTACATGTAGAACACGTCGGATAATTTTTAGCGACTCAGTTTAGAAGAGCTAGGTGCATCTTTTCTTTTGTAGATGTTCAGCATCTTGGCATGTAGACTGCGTAGATTGTAGATTGAGATTTGAATGAAAGGGAAACACAAAGTACGAAAATAAATTGAAAATAAATTTTGTGACTCAGCACTAATCTAATTATCAGATAATCACATCTGACAGGTCGAGTCACGTTCTTATTCTATTGCCACCTTTGCCGTCAAAAATCACTTCAAATTATGAAAGGCGTTTCAGCGAGAACTTACAGTACGAACTATTGAACGACCGACTCTGGAAAGCTGGTACACTAACTTACAACAAAGCCTCTTAATTACAAACGACTTACCCAAGACGAAAACGAAACCGACAAACGGACTTCTAACAGACCGATCTAACTAACAATAGATGGATCGAAAACGACCAATGACCGATGACGAACTTAACACGAAATCTTGCAGCCAATACCATTAAGGCTTTACTGACCAATCACTTTTAACGGACCAGGCTGGTAACACTATCGACTGACAAGCATTGTTCACTACCGCCAAGGACTTGTTATTCACAAAAAATAACTCTTGCACGCCTTGCGTGCCTATGTTAATACAGATCGAAATTGATTTATTGAGTGTCTCCATCAAAACCAAAACCAATATAGTGAACCAATCAAAACTGGCAGTAATTACATGTATCTTACGCAAAGCGCGGCAAAACGTCTTAATTGATTTTTGTTCTACTTTTGATTAGATGGAAAAGTGGCGCGAAATTTCGGAGCCAATTGTATAGCACAATTCATGCAAAACCAATTACTTTTCGACACTCAAATGAAAAAAAACGCCCTAATCATGCGGGCAGTCGCTTTGGTGTTGATTTTGATTTCGACAGTCAATCTGAAAGCCATTCTAATAGAGCGGTTTTCCGTTGAATGTCGAAAGTAATCAAACATTTGGGATGGTCTTGGTTTTAGTTTAACTACGGTTTGAGATTATATCTTCATTGCTATATCCTTATTATTCTTGTCCTTTGCAAGTGAAGTATGATCATCGCAGTAAATTTTCCAATTTAAGCAACTGGAAAGAAGTAGCCTGAAAAAAAAAATCAGGGCTTCAACGGGATTCGAACCCATGACCTCCGCGATACCGGTGCGATGCTCTACCAACTGAGCTATGAAGCCACACATTGGGAGCAAGGTCAATTTAGTGAGTTCATATCTCCCGTGCAGTGAAGTGACGTGAAGTATATATGAAATAATTCATATTTGTACTGCGGTTGTAGATGAAAGTGAAGAGTGGTCATCGCAGTAAATTTTCCAATTTTAGCAATTGGAAAGAAGAAGCCTGAAAAAAATCAGGGCTTCAACGGGATTCGAACCCATGACCTCCGCGATACCGGGGCGATCCTCTACCAACTGAGCTATGAAGCCACACATTGAGAGCACGGTCAATTTATTGCATCTATAACCGCAGTTCAAATATGAATTATTTCATATATATATATATATAATATAGAATATGAGAGAAACCCTAACCCTGCACACCCCAAATAATCATATTGACTGAATAAATGTTTGAAAGAAAATTATATATATATATATATATCATATATATATATATATATGAATTATTTCATATATATATATCACATTCTTGTACTTTGTTCAGTATTTTCATTATAATTTTCCCCCGAAAATTTCTTGTTCACTTTTTATATTTAGGAGGACCTCCCTGAAAACCACGTGTTTAGGTGACGGGCACTTTTTCTTATAATGTTTTTTTATATATATATTTCATTTTATTTATTTATTTTACTGTAATTGGTAAGCAGTTGGTTTGGTGTTGCTTTTAGCTAGTTTTAATTAGTTTCAGTTAGCCTTTGCCGCAATTATCCGACTCTTCGCGAAACCGCTTTATTTTTTGGTGACTGGAGGTCGAGATATATAAAAATGAAAAAATCATTATATAGTATTTGTGATGTAATTGGAAAAAGAGATATGGAGAAAAACACATAAACAAGGGTCACATATGCAGAATAGGGATCATCATCATCATCATCATTTAATTATTTGCCTTATTAAAATATAAAGAGAAAGAGTGATAAAATTTACAATAATGGCGAGGAGACCTCAAGAAACCATTAGGCTTATAACAGAGGCCACCTCGACTGTCATTAATAAATAGAAAGTGCGTACGTGCGGCTTGTTCAATTCATGGTTTTATAGATAAAAACTGCAACATTTTTGTCTTAAGGTTATCGTATACCTTCAGGGGTGTCTCGCGTCCAAGCAATGTAGCGCGTCCAGTTTTAACTGTAGATACCTAAACCTTTTATCAAATTAAAGTTTACAGAGCTATCCAACTATACCAATAATTTTGAAATAAAATGAATTGTCGAATTTTTCACGACTTCTAAATGCGAGCGTCCGAATCACCTTTTCAAAGCGACAAGTCAAAGCGAATTTTGTCTTTCGTTGTTTAACAATTAGGCTACGAGCCCGAGTTTTTTTCGAGCAGATAGTCAACGAGGCGCAGCCGAGTTGACTATCGCTTGCAGAAAACGAGGGCGAGTAGTCTAATTGTTTTAGTATAAATTTACCGTAGTCTCATTGCATAAAAAGAAAAAATGTCAAGTAACGCGTAGAAAACAACTGTTTTATTATGTTACATCAGGTCCAAACGTGATGCGCGATAAGCACTGATGCGTAACTGTCGGCTATCAGCAGATAGAAAACAGTAATATAGCCAATCAAATTCACGGATTCACAATAGACTACGGTGAATTTATACTAATTTAATTTGTTCCTCAGTTTTCGGACCCAAAGTGCTAAAAAAAAACGTGTTCTGCGTTTTGCCATAGTCAGTTGCAGTGAAAAGTTATGGAATGTTTTTGAAATAGTATTAGAAAAATGTGAAGTGTTTGTAAAAATATTGAAAAAAAATCGCAGACATTTTTTTGTTGTTTATGTGTTAATCTACCCACTGTCAAAATTTGGGGGTGATCGGACAAATTGCCCATGAGTTTTAGCTCTTTACAGTGTCCGCTTTAAGTGAAAAAAATGATTCGAGAAAACAGCGCTAAATGTGTCAATCAGACGGGTAATTTTTACTTCCGGCCAAAACTTGAAACCGCCATTTCTCTGCCAATATTTAATATTTTTCAATAATTTCTTTTGTACATTAGAGATTTCATTTCGATCATTACTTAAACCGAAAAATCGAAATTTGAAGAAAATTGCCGATCTGAAGGTATACTGTAACCTTAAAGGTGAAAAACTAGATGAAGAAGTAATTGATATTGGGAGAGAGTTCCAGATTTTGGAACCATGGTAAAGGATTGTAAATTGCTTAAGATTTGTTGGACAAGAATGAGATCGATAGTGGTTGGCTGCTCTGGTGCCATAGTCATGCACTTGGCTACTTGTCAAAAACAAATTCAGGAACATTGGAGGTAATAATTGATTTTGATAACAGAACATAAATTTGGCTATTTGAAATGAATTGACTTGAGAAATGCCTAAGATACCCAATTTAGCAAATAGAGGAGTAGAGTGTGCTCGATAATCTGAATTAACAATGCACGCACAACGCGCTTTTGCAAGTAAAATATTCCATTTAGGTTAAACATATATGTGGACGACCAGGTGAAGTTACAGTAAGTGATGTAGGGATAAATGAACGCGTAGTACAAAGTTATTTTAGTTTTTGAAGATAAATAAAATCGGGACCAAAATGTGATACACACTAACTTGGAAATTTGTTTACACATAAAGCTGATCTGATGCTTCCAGGTTAGTTGTTCGTTAACATAGACACCAAAGAATTTGGTCAGATTAGCTTGGTTCAGGGACTGATTTCCAAAGAAAAGCGTTTTAAGTTTCTTCTCAGAATAAAAAGTAGCGCGATAAAAGACCAACCTCCACGAACAGTTTATCACCTTAAAGAAATGTCGCGGAAAGTTTGGGTGCCTTATTTATGAGATGGTTTTAATTAGGAAAAAAGGACCGACTCTGAACACTCAAAATGACTCCATTCCAGCGAAACTGTTCATCTAAATTTTTCTCATTCTTTTGTTTATTCCCGCCTCATTTATTCTAATGTATTTTCTCACTTATTACTTTCTATATAACGTTCACTAACCTACAATTATTTGCATTTGATAATGGTGACATGTCGTCGCCGAAACGTCATGTTTTTATCGCGTTGCTTTTTATTCTGAAATGTTTCTCAAAATCGTTTATTATTATAAGTTTCTTCTCCCTAGATTTAAAGATAATGTAATTAGTTTATTGTAGATTGACCGAGAGCTTATTGCATTTCAACCAAACTTCTCAAACTCATTAATAATTCATCAAGCTAAAACAAAGAAAATCACAAGCGTGAAGGAGGTTTGGATACCTGGTCTTAATTAGCATAGATTTTGACGATTTTACTCCTCCGTTTACTCTTTAGTTTTTGTTTCGATTGAGAAGATATAACAAACACTCGAGACAGTGTTTCATCGGCTATCCAAACACCTCAAATTTCGTCAAAAATGCTCCGCTGCGCGTCGTATTTTGAACTCTCTTCTCGGTGTTTGGATATCCTGATGAAACACTGTCTCTCGTGTTTGATATATTACGGCAAAATTGCGTAGTTCGTCATTTAGTATGGAATGTAACTTGTTTAGGTCTGAATGAGAGTAGAAGATACTGAAGTTATCAGCAAAAAGGAAAGGCTGTGTAAACTCTTCTCTCCATTGAAGACCCGGAAGTACGAATGAATCAAAGTAAAGTCTACGTTTAATGACAATCATTTGCTGTATTATAACCTATGCAAGACATTTTAAATTAAGGTAGCTTAAAGCAGTTTCCAGCAGTTTCCAAGATTTAGATTTGGATGGATTATTACAACTACTCTTAAGCAGCTGATCATACAATCATAGCTTTAAAAACTGTTTAATCATTGTAAACACGTTGTTGTAATTTTCGTGACGCAATGAGTTACCATGGCAACGGTATGAAGTTTCAAAAATACATTTACGTGGGGTTCGACACCACTTTAAATTTTCATGTCATTGTCTTAATTAGGATTTTTCAAACAAGCTATGCATCAGAGAATAAAGCTGAGACAGACGGGATATTT
>CM042757.1:4766023-4774018 GCA_022496165.2 Catalaphyllia jardinei
ACATCATATGATGACGTCATCTAGTTCCCAGTGTCCTCTTTGTTCTTCCGCAAACTTAATCTAGAACCCAGATCTCCCACGGCCAGGCATAACACAGAGTGAGATCTGGGTTCGAGATTACAGCAAACAAATAAAAAGGTTCGCGAAAGTTTCGCCTTATAATTCTCTTCCGATCTATACCCGATCGTGATTCTTAGAGTTATTTGAGCACATCTAAACAGTTTCAGAGGAATCTGTATTTCACAGAAATAAGTTCGTGGAAGAATGGAAGATCTACAGGCAATCTCTGATGCTGAACAAGCCGCTTTCTGTGTGGAATTGGCAAAGCGACTTAACATGCTGCGAAGACAAGATCATTTATGCGACGTAACTTTGGTGACGAAAGATGACAAAGAATTCAAAGCTCACAGAAATGTGCTTTCCGCAGCAAGCCCGTTCTTCTCCAAGCTTCTTCAGAGCGACATGAAAGAGAATCGAGAAGGGATTGTTCGGTTTGAAGAGATCTCAGGTGCTATAATGGAAGATGTTTTGGAGTTCATCTACACAGGAAGTGTCAAGGTAACCCAAGAGAATTCTAAGGATCTTATCGCTGCAGCGAACTATCTTCTCATTCCGGGCTTGAAAAAACTTTCCGGAAGATTTCTAGAACGACAGATGTCCAAATCAAATTGTATTTCAACATTTTATTTTGCTGAGATGTACCAATGCGACGAACTGATCACCAACACCAGAAAGTTCATCCACGCGAACTTTCCATCTGTGGCGGAACTGGATGAATTCTTAAACTTGGAAGCTAAGGAAGTCGAGAGGTGGATTTCAAGTGACGAAATTTCAGTTGATGTTGAAGCAGATGTGTTTAAGATCGTATTAAAGTGGATCGAACAAAACAAAAGCGAGCGAAAAGCATCGTTTGAACAATTGTTTCGTCACGTGCGACTGGCTTTCCTATCGCGTGACTTTTTATTCCATGTCGTGACAAACGAATTCGTGGAAGAGAATTTTGATTGTTTAAAGTTGATCTCCAAAGCTATCAAGCTGACTGGATTTTCAGGTGAAGAAAACCGTTCGCAGTCGCCGAGAAAAGGGCTTGAAACCCGCGCTATTGTTGCTTGTGGAGGGAAATACACTTTGTGTTATCTCCCAGAGATGGACGAGTGGAAGCGTTTAGCAGACGGGTTGTCAGAGAGAAACCATAGAACTGAGATGATAAGCTATTATGATCAGTTGTACGCCTTTTCATATGATAGTAAGGCAGAGAGGTATGATCCCGTTGTTAATGGCTGGTCTACTTTGGACTTGTCCACCACAAGGTCTACTAAGGTTGCCGTCGTTAGAGGCGAGATCTACGCGATAGAGGTACACAGATCAACGAAAAAATCCACCATCAAGAGATACAATATTGAGCAGTGTTCATGGCAGACGGTTTTTTCATCTCATGAGGGCTGCAGGGAGGATTCTTGTGTTGTTGCAGCTGGCAATCATCTGTATGTTTGTGGTGGAAGCATAAATTATGACTCCATTGCGAAAGCTGAGAGATTCGACACTGTGAAAAACCAATGGGAGGAAATCGCAAACATGCGACTAAGGAGAGCCGATTCCTTTGGTGTGGCAACTGATGGGAAGATCTTTTTGGCTGGTGGGCTGCAGACTAAAAGAGAGATGACTACGTCGTGGTTGAGAACATGTGAGATGTACAATACTTCAACAAACGAATGGCAACTAATTGGAAGTTTGAATTTTCCTCGTGCGTGTGGCAGTATGGTGTGTTTGAAGGGAACACTCTATGTGTTGGGTGGCTACCCCTACGGATGGCAAAGTCAATTGAGTGTTGAACGCTATAGCCCTACAGAGGACAAGTGGATCTTAACGACAAGCTTACCAGTGAAAATGATCTCCAAAGACAATAATGATACATTCAGCGGCTGTACTCTGAAACTCTCTAAAGGAATACTAGACAAGCTTGATGTTGTAAGTAGAGAGAAAGGATTAGGATCATAGTTCTGGAGATGTTATAATTAAGGATTGAGAATATTTTGGCATTTTAATTAAAATTTCATTTCTCCCATTTCTTACGACTAACGTTCAGTAGCATTGATGAATGTATTTACATAATGTGAAGTGTATCTGAAATAATTCAGAATTGAATTGCGGTTGTAGATAAAAGTGAAGAATGATCATCGCAGTTGATTTTCCAATTTAAGCAATTGGAAAGAAGCCTGGGAAAAAAAAACAGGGCTTCAACGGGATTCGTGGAGGTCATGGGTTCGATTCCCGTTGAAGCCCTGATTTTTTCAGGCTTCTTCTTTCCAATTGCTTAAATTGGAACTTCAGTTTGGCCAGTATAGGGATATCTGACTCTAATCTAAAATATTTATTGTGGAATCAAGTTTTCTCAGGATAGCTTGAAGATGTAGACGTAAACTGCAATTGAAAACTGGTTCAATAAATAATATGGATCCATTGTCCGGGTTTTTTAAAAAAATGTTACCTAAAACCGCTAACTTTGGCTGGGCCGAGTAGGAGAGGACCCTGGGAACGAGGTTGGATGTTGTGGTCTGCTGAGCTGGGTCGACTCTAACTCGAATTTTCCTCGTGTGTGTGGCAGTATGGTGTGTCTGAAGGGAACACTCTATGTGCTGGGTGGCTACCCCTACGGATGGCAAAGTCAATTGAGTGTTGAACGCTATAGCCCTACAGAGGACAAGTGGATCTTAACGACAAGCTTACCAGTGAAAATGATTTCCAATGGCAATGATGATACATTCACCGGCTGTGTTCTGAAACTCTCCAAAGGAATACTAGACAAAGTTGATGTTGTTAGGGATAATAACAAGGAGAGTAAGGATTAGGATCATCGTGCTGTAGATGTTATGATTGACGACTAAGAATTGTTTTTGCCATTTTAATTAAAATTGTCATTTCATCATGTTTCATTTCTCCCATTTCTCGCGACTAACGTTCAGTAGCACTGATTTATGAGTATATTTACACACTATGAAGTGTGTTTTAAATGTAGTTTTAACTCACAAAAATCTTTCGATTGCTTTGTGATCACATGTAAGGGCTGAACTTTATCTTCAGTTCTGGCCCGCAGTATAGGGATATCTGACTCTAATCTAAAACATTTATTGTCGAACCAACTTTTCTCAAGATAGCTTGAAGATCATTGTAGACTATGTATCATCGCTAAAAGTAATAAACAACGCTAAATGTAATAAAAATGAGCTCTAAATTTAATACTTTCGCAAATGTAATAAAAATCGACCCTAAATGTATTAACTTATCCCATCGTAAATGTAACACAAGTAAACCTCAAATGTAATAACATAGTGTCACAGCTCTCTTATGGTTACCGGACATCACTTGAAGTCTCGGTTATTTTTTGTGAACCTTGCCAAGGTTCTGCGTTGTTTCGGTCAAAGCTTAACTGGAAACGTCTAAAGATTTCCCAAGAGAATAGCCCTTCTGATGGTCGAGCGTTTGCAAACATCATTTCCGATCGGAATTCTTTGCAGCGGATGGCGTAATTACATAGCCCACTTTCGAAAATAGTGGAAGCCTCTGGCGAGAGAAGGCGTGCGCTAAGTTGTAGGATCGTTTGGGGGCGCACGAGGTTGAAAACAAATGCGCGCGCGCCTCTAAGCAATCCCATAATTGATCCGTCCACAGTGCTCCCCCACATTCGCCCCAGGTTTACACTCGTTTTTAAAGTGGGCTGTTAAGTCCTTCTGGATGTGTTCAAATTAAAAGATTTCGATGAGACGGTAGTATGATAAAATATAAGAATATACAGATGATACAGTTGATATAATGACAACTTCAATAGTAAACGATACTCATTCATATATAATCACAACCAATTTATAAATAAAATAATAGTACAGTAAAAGCCCGCGTATAAGAACCTGGATTTTTCAATTTAGCCTAAATGGGTTCTTATATAAATGGCACTAAAAGCAAATTTATGCTACCAAGGTCCTTAAAATAGGTTCTTACACTTTTATATGAATTTCATCTGAATATACAGTGTACTATATATATAAATTATACTATAAGTATCATCTCATAAAACAGTATAAATCATTTATTTGTACCATAAAGAGATGCCTATAGGCAGTTCAGTGCAGGTACAATAGACATACAACAAGGTACTTAAGCTCGAAAGAAAAAACAAGTTTTGTCAAGTTACTTTTAAATGGATGATGATCTTAATTCAGCAGTTTCTACCTATACACTTTTACAGCAACCCCACGGATAGGAACCTAACTTAAAATTTTAGCCTAAATAGGTTCTTATTTGGAGGGGGCTTAAAATGAAAATTTTAGCCTAATAGGTTCTTAAAACCCAGGTTCTTATACGCGGGCTTTTACTGTATTAGAAAAACGTATTCTCAGGTTTGGTGTGATTACTCAACTTGTTTGTTCGTAGAAAACAGCAAGAAAACTGCAATTTCAAAAAACTAAGGCTACACTGATTTGCGTCAACAAAAACAAAACAAACGGTAACAGAAATATTCATGACAGTTCCAGATGATATTCTGAATGTTAAATAGTCCAGTGATCCCAGTATATAGGAAACGTCTCTAAAATGGATACCTCGCTACACTCAGGAGCTCCAAAATCACGAACCCGTTGGGCGGTACATGCCCGTATAGGTATTGTATGGGAGAAACCTCTGGGGGAGGGGGTGATCTGCGCCTAAGGGTTTAGTTAATAATTGGGATTAGCTGTGATTGGGTGGTCCGATAATCTATTGAAGTGATATCATATCACTGATGATATTGATGCTATTTACGCTTTTGCTACCCCTAACAACGTGCTATTACATTTAGGTTAACTTGTATTGCATTTGCGGTTAGCCAGCTTATTACATTTAGCGTTAAATTGTATTACATTTAGGGTGTGGTAAGTTATTACATTTAGGGTTGATTTTTATTACATCTGCTGTGTGTATTACATTTAGAGCTCATTTTTATTACATTTACGGTTGGTATTACATTTAGCGATGTTATTACATTTAGTATAGGTAATCATACGGTTTCGAGTTCAATTTGGAATTAATTTGCACGCGTGAGTTTTCAAAAAGCTGAAATTGCTCGAGCCGCTTCGGCGAGTGCGATTTGCTTTTTGAAAACTCACAAGTGCAAATTAATTCCAAATTGAACGAGAAAAACCGTATGATTACTTATTAATAATATAAAAATGAAAAAAATTCGCGTGGAGGATGTTTTAAACTTTACGAACTCTGAACTCACCTCTCAGTTTTGTACGTGCGCTTAATCTCAGGTGATTTTAAATAGCCAATCGTGGCCCAGAATGTGCTCGCGCGTGCATTTGAACTTTGCTGTCGTAATTTTGCAGATTTTCATCTTTGTTGTGTTTTCTTGGCGGGTTTGAGAATTTAGGTCAGCCTTGCTGCAGTTTTTGGTGATTTGAGTCTAGTTTCTTCACCGTTTTTAGGCATTATGATTCGCCGTTTACTGTGTGTTCCGGATTACGTGGTTAGTTCCTCAAAGAGTTCGTAAATTTGGAGTCTGAGCCGACCTGAGCCTACAACTCGCTGAATACAATTCCCAACAGAGGAAGTGCCGGATCTTTCTTGAAGCCATTTTTTGTCATTCGAAGCTTCTGCGCAAACTTTTCGTCATAATTTTACGTGATATCATTGTCTTAGAAAATTTCCTTTTGTCTTTCAGCCAATCATAATCCAGAATTACGATGTGTAATATGTACTGGTGTTACACTTTTTGCACCGGTGCTGCACTTGAACTGCACTGCTCTCAGCCAATCAGAATCGAGTAATTTTTTCATGTATATTATCAGCGGTGATACAGAGGTAAACTGTAATTGCACACTGGTTAGATAAATAATATGGATCCCCTATCCAGGTTTCGAAAGAAAACCTTGCCAAATCCCGCTAATTTTGGCTGGTCCGAGTAGGAGAGGACCCTGGGAACGAGGTTGGATGTTCATTTATTTTTCGGCTCTGATTCAGTTTACTCTATAGCGAATACTCAGTTGAGTATCAGGTAAGTATCAAACATGGTGTTGGTGTGCTGAGCTGGCTCTACTCTAGCTCGAGAGCTACTACAGTCATCGTGCTACACGGCATTGGCACGAGTTGGTTTCAAACGTCGTGCTAATACCATACAAAATCAGCGATCACTTCAAGTTATTCGTCACGGAACTGACACGACTTCAGTAATGGGCCTCAAATTTATATGACGTTATTTCTAAAGTAGGGTAAGTAGTTTTTCTTACTACACTGAATATTTCCGCATTCAGAATTGGCTTGTTATGTTTGACGATGATTTCCGTGGTAATTGGTGCAAAAGCATTTCTGTTCGGCTATGTATTTACATATTGGTCGTTAAGACACGTAGCCAAAATTTGCATGCTGATGTAAAGTAAGAGCTGGGTTTGCTTGGGAAATATTGAGGGTCGGGGAGAAAAAGGCTTTGTTCTCATCACTTTACCAGGTTGAGGTATGTTAATCGTGTCACACCACCTGGACGCACGCAGGCGCCGCGCAAGCCATCGCTGTAATGGATAAAAAGGTTGAATATGAAAATCAAAACGGAGTCGACATTGTGTGTACCTTTAGGTTTCTTAATGTCAATATTGCTCCGTATCTGCAATAGTGTTGACTGATACTGAAAGGAAAACCGCGATGAAATTATACTCAATTACCGCAAAGTACCCGCGCACGTCAGACAGAAGAAGTTGTCGTCGAAACGGGCTTGAAAGTTAGTGTATATTTTTTGTACGAATTTGTTCGCTATAGCAGTTCATAAACACGGAAGAGAAAAAGAGAAAACCAGCTAATCAAGCCAATAAGCTTACAACTTGACATGATTACACTGTCTAAGATTGCTGTAGCGTTGACGGACTCAGACTTGCTGACAATCGTAACTTGGTGAAAACGCTGTCAAAAACGTTGAACCACCAAATTGCATGGGAATCAGTGTACTTAGAGGGACTATCAAGAACACAGAAAATAAGAATGCGTGTACAGCTGCATTTAACGATAAATTCGAATTCTTTCGACATCCACAAGAGATCTACAATGAGTGGCAAAAGTAGTTGAGACACTTTTAGGAAAAGACACTTTTCGATACTGAAGCATTTGTTCTATTTTATTTGCATCTAGCGTTAATTCTCTGATACCGCGGGGCCCCCAGTTAACTTTGTGTAGGCGCTGTGGTCTGTGTAGTCGAAGAAATAGAAAAATCAACATTGTTTTTTGGGAAAGGGGGGGGGGGGGGGGGGAGGAAATTTTTCCAAGTCGCAGAAAATCGAATTTTACTGTCAAGTGTCTCAACGCTTTTGTCACTCATAGTAGAACCGAACGCGACGCCGTCTCGAGTTAACTGAGCTCCAATCACCATCGCTAATATCGTGCTTTGCGAGCGTTTACCCTGACATGTAACCATACCCGTTCCTTCGGATGTGACGTTCTCATCATTTTGTTGCTAAACATAAAGACGGCTATGTTCAAAGGGCAAAACGGTGTTAAAGGAACCTAAAACAAACCTAATTTCATAGCTTAATTAACGTTTTCATTCGAAGAATCCCTATTCAACTCGTTGTCACAATGTTCAAGTTAGGATTCGGGATTCTTTTTGTGGTCTTCTTTGCTTGCGAATGTTTTGAAAACTTGCAGGCTGAGGACCGGCCAAACAAGCAGGAAGCCGCGAATGCTGTAGGAAGGACAGATCCTATGAGGCATTTTGAAAACGACGATGATGGAATTACCAATGAACATGATGTCGATAACAATGACGTTGCTTTGAGCGAAGTTTCTCACGAGCAAGGTTAGACATGTACTTTTATTAATTATAATTTTAAAGTCTGTTCAAATCGTGTGATGAAGGGATGAAGCCATTCATTCCTTCATACAATTTCTTGCTTTTTTGTTTTTGTTTTCCATGGACATGAAAGCCTCGTTCCTCGTTCCTCGTTCCTCGTTCCTCGTTCCTCGTTCCTCGTTCCTCGT
>CM042757.1:4774028-4784965 GCA_022496165.2 Catalaphyllia jardinei
CTCGTTCCTCGTTCCTCGTTCCTCGTTCCTCGTTCCTCGTTCCTCGTCTTTTCGCAGCTTCTCATTAAAAGCCTCAAAATGATTAACGTCTCCCAATCTTTACCGTCGGTAGGTAACTGGCAAGAGACCAGGCAGCGTCGACGTCGCAACGTCTATCTCTGTGACTTCAGGAGAGACGCACATGCCGGATGGCCCCAATGTTGCAATAACCTGAAAAGTGCTGCTTATAAAGCTTGCTGTGGGTCTCGAATCTACGATTACCGATATCGCAGGTGCTGTGGCCTATTACTTTATCGCGTGCGACCCGCTTCAATGTTGTGGGAAGTATGCTTACGATTGGAAAAAAAAAAATGTGCTGTCGAGGTTCAGTTCAACCCAAACCGTTGGGCAGACTCGCGTGTTGCGGGACCCGTGCCTACGATAAACGAGAATGCTTCTGCTGTGAGGGTAAAGTAGCATATCATAGGTCACACATCTGTTGTCGTGATACACTACTGTCCAAACCGAGCAGCAGTTCTCAGTGCTGTGGGCAACGTGTATACGATGGTCAAAGGGACATGTGCTGTAATGGTCACATACAGAGGCAGCCCTCTGGCTATCCCGAGTGTTGCGGAACTAAAGCCTACAATTACGAAAAGTACAAGTGCAGTGGTGGACGAATAGTGAAAAGGCCATCAGACTCTGAAATTGAGTGGCAGTGGTGACCAGACGGATTTATCGTGAAACGTTGCCTCCTTAATTGATTATTAATCAGTTGTTAAGTAAAACACCACATTTATAATTCAAGGGCTGTTAAATAAGGTTTGAAAAAAAAGCCAATAAAAAGGTGGAAAAATGGTGTTGTAAGCATTGGTCGGCCCACAAGCCCCATGAAGTCGTTAAGTTCGTTGGTGGGGTAGCGGCGCCCCTCAAAAAACGCCAACCGTCCACGTTTTCCACAACTCGAAGAAAATACAAGAGTTTTGTTCTTTCTCGGGGTGAGATGTCAATCTATGACAGAATTTCTTTCATCTGCTTCCAAACACCTTGCATTCAGTGTTATTATTGAGAAGATGTGTCAGTCGATCACTCAATCAGTCAACTGAATCAATCGATCGATCAATCAGTCAATCAGTTAGTCGATTCTTCAATCAGTCAATCAGTCAATAAATCAATCAATTAATTTTAACATTTGGCACTTGTAAAGACTCAAACAAAATATCCCGAACAAAACAAAACAAAACCCAAGGAAAACAACCAATACGTCGACCTCCATATTTCTCAGTGGGAATTTAAGTACACGTGAAACGACTGGAAACTGAGCAAATTGCCCTAACAAAAGTTAGGTGTCTTGAAAACTTGAAAAGATCAGCTTTTGTTCATTGGTGATACTCAATTGTTTCAACCTTCTAAGCACCTGAAACACATGTGGAAATCAGTGGGTTACAAAGAGGTTTAAGGTTGGATACTTTTGGTAGAGCTCTTTTCCAAGCAGAAGAAATTGTCATGAAAATTCAAAGAATAGAAATCTGAATCAAAAATTTCTCTCTGTGGGAAGCAAACCAGCGCGAGAACTGTTGCTGATTGTTTGCAAATGGTATGCCAATCGACTGAAGTGTTTTCCTTTCGTACCAGTAAAACGAATCGTAAGGCTTCTTTGACGAATGGTGATCATTTACCAGTGGTACCACTTGGGTGAGGGTGTTTTCACGATTGGTAGCTGGTTGTGTATATTGGCCATGCATGAAAGATTTTTGCATTGTTAAGTGCGCCCAATTGAATCTAAAACATACTGAAACTGAAAATTAAGTAAATATATTCATAAATTCTAGTGTGCAATGCTCGCGGGAAATGAATGAAAATTGTTTGCTGGAGACACAATTGATCTCATACCCAGTTTTCTCTCTGGCTCAGTCTTCCGCCTGTCCATAGGAGGTCTGGGTTCAATATTACAACTGGTCAAGGGTATCATTTTTAAGTGCTGATGAAATCAACTGGGAAAATGCGTAGGCCGCTAGAGGACAACGTTTTCCCTCGCGAATATGACCAAACGTAAAGGATAATGGATTTTGTTTGTCTTCCGGACTATTCCTTGATAACATAAAGTTTGTCTAGTGCTCCTTTGGTGAGTTTCAGAACACAGCCGGTGAATGAATCTTTATTGGCTTTGGAGGTCATTTTCACTAGTACATGTATGGTTGTTATCTCGATCCACTAGTCCTCTGTAGGGTTATAAAATTCAGCACTCAATTCTCGCCGATATTTGTGATCTGTGTCACCCAGCACATACAGTATTTCCCTCAGACACACACACCATACTGTCATACATGCGATCAACTGTCAAACTTTCAATTAACTACCATTCGTTTGTCGAAATGTTAAACAACTCACATATTTTCAAACACGTTTGCCAATCCTCCCTCCCTCAGGCTAGGAAAATATTTCCTTCAGTTGCCACATCAAAAGCAAACCCTATCTTTTGTCGCATGTTTGCAATTTCCTCCTATTTGTTTTCTATAGTGTCGAATCTCTCAGCCATCGCAACATTGTCACCGAGATCCACTAGCCACCCGCCACAAGCATAGAGATGATTGCCAGCTGCAACAACACAAGAATTGGCGGCCCTGCAGCCCTCGTGAGATGCCAACCAAAACCGTCTGCCATGAACACCGCTCAACATTGAATACTTTTAGAGTTGATTTTCCACTTATGGCCAGGATTGTGCGCAAGTATTGTTTAATAAGTACTTCATATTTGGCAGAGTTATTTGACATTTCCGTATTACTTCATATTTGACTAAATTGTGTGTGTTTAGGTGACTATTTACTAATGAGAACACTTTGTGATGCTTATCACAAGGAATTTGAATCTCATTAGCGTTCAATCCTGGACATATCTGTGATTTTCTGGATGATGTATTGAACTCTATACAATAGATTTCGCCTCTAATGACAGTCACCTTAGCAGATCTTGTGGTGGACAAGTCCACGGTAGACCAACCATTTACTACAGGGGATCATACCTCTCTGCCTTACAACTGATCACGGTAGTTCATCATTTAAGTTTCATGGTTTCTCTCCAACAAAGTATTATGAGAGGGGGCTTGGAAAGGGGGCCTTTTCTCTCCCTCCCCTTTCCTTCTGCCAGCCCCGCAAGACTTCATTCGCTCGTTCATCTTCGAGTCTGGAACAGGCTAGCAACACTAGACAATCAACAGTTGGCACGTTCTTTTACATTGCTTGATTATGCTCCTTGACCGGTCATACGAATGCATTCTTTTGGCATGGTTTCTATTCAACTCGACAAGTAAAGTGAATGCCAGGGTTGAAGCTGTTTTAAAATGCTCCTAAAAGTATCACTTATGTCCAAAACCTGACTGGCTCATTGATGTACTTTATTGTCCAGTTTTTGCGTGTGCACATCCTCTTGTATATTGTTATTTGTGTGTGCGTGAACGGTTAATCGTTTCCATTGTTCTATGTTAAGTAAGGGTATATGCAAATTTCTTTCCGCTTGGCCCAGCCACTTAGCTCGATTAGCTTAGCTATTTCTAAGTGGCTGTGCTCTTTTCCTTTGCAATTGTTTTTCTTGTATTTAAGTCTGTACTATATGATTTTTGGGCACGAATAAAGATTGTTGTTGTTGTTGTTGTTGTTGTTGATGCCATTTTACTGTCAGAATGGCTCAAACGAATTTTATATTAAGTGCACCCACTACTTCGTGTTTGTTTCGTAACGGATCCTGATGAGTTTTGGTAGGAAATTGCCACGCCTCTCACAGTACCAAACACAATGCAGTCCATCTGTGATATCTCACGAACAAAAGATTAATTTATGATTTACCAATAAGAAAACTAGATTAAAAAATAACTTCTAGTTCAGCGGAGTAGTCTAGGGCAGATAAATTAGCCCTCTCTGCTCACTATAGATGTCAGACGCTTAGCCAGGATTTTCCAAACATACGCACAATTTTCCAAACCCCCTCCCCCCGACACCCCACGCTCCCGACCCCCAAGTCCCAAATCAATTTCTTTTTTTAGGTGACTTGATCAAAGTCGGGGTTACACTGTAAGGCCAGCGTTTCTACTGTATAAAACATGAAAACTAAAGCCCGATTCTCATAATCCGCCAGCTTCGATGCGACGTAGTCGCCGGTCAGCAACTGACAACGTTCGGAGATCTGTTCCAGTCGGTCTCCGGCGCATCTACGATGTATCATCGACGCACTCAAATTTGCGCGAATGCAAATCGAATTGGCGAAATTTTCAACATTTCACCCATAAATATGGATCGTATCGTCCTACTGGAATACGTAGCAGTCCGCAAATGATGTTCACATAGCCTGACAATCGCCGACAACCGCCAGCTTGCCTGCGAAGTTGAACTCAGCTCAACTTCGCAGGCAAGCCGGCGGTCAATGCCTGGGACAGATTATGATTCGGTGATAAATGTTCACATATGCCGTAATGGTGTCCCAGGCCGTGCCGGCGGCTCTGTTCCAGGTATGTCGGCGGCATATGAGAACCAGGCTTGAGTCAAAATGTTTTGGTGACTTTATCGGCTCATTGACAGCAGCATATATGAAAATAATTAGCTGTATTAGTTGTTTTACAGTTGACAACTAAAAAAATGTTCAGCAAAAACTTCTTTTTCTCATAAGTTTCAATTAATATGGTTAAAAGTCAGCTTATCAGAATATGTTTCGCAGACTAAGGCACGTGATGTTGCAATCAGAACAAATTTAAAGGTAGTATTCAAAACATTCTTGTACCTGCGACAAGTTAGAAATAAACGTAATGACCTGACTGCACTTTTAAACTGTAAGCAGGGTAAATTAGAGCAGACGTGGTTACTACAGCTTCTAATAGTTTCATTTCCCACAGACCGTCGCTGTGCACATGCATGTGCATCGCTGCTGAATTTTCACGCACAATCTCTACACACAGCAAAACAATTCGGGTTCTCGCTATGCCAGGCTAAAGGTTCTGAGGAAAGCCGAAAAGGCAAATTTTTCGTTCTTCACGAGTCTTTCGACCGCCGAAGCACACGTATTTGGAGTGAAATGTATGGGGCTTTATGGAACTGTTGGTTTTATTGCGATTCGGAAATTTTCCTTTTGAGGAGACTGAAGCGATTTGTGGAGTGACGTCTGACCGGCGATGGAAGAAGTGGTCTGCCTTCCCATTCTTTTAGAAGGAGGAGTCAGAATAGCTTTAAAATCGGCACATGAGCCTCTGGCTCCGGGGACTGGGGGACCACCCCTGTGTAATTTTGACGTTAATAAATTATCCTTATCCTATCCTTATCCAACAAGAGACAAGTTCGCGACACATTTGAGGTAGGAAAACGTTATTTCAAATGAGACAGTTGTTTGCATAATTTTTTTTACGATCGGTGATTTTCCCATACAATTCTCCTGACGCATAGACCACGTATTTTGAGCTTGGGGACTGCAAACCTTTGCACTCAACTGTGTCAAACCTTTACGGTGAACGGCCTTTAACGTCTCCACGTGATTGACTTTGGTTGTTTAACTTTCGAGTTAAGTTAATTTTGTGTAAGTTGTGTTTAAGGGCATTTGACAGCCCTCTGCGCATGTGCGGCAATTTGATTTCTCATCCCACGGAACAGTTTTCAAAGTTTATATTTGTGGGAAAAATCCTCCTCCATCGACCTTATAAGGCGTGTGAAAATAGTAATACCGATATCGAAAAACTGTTTAGTCATCCATGAAAGATTTAAAAGTCGTATTTTGTGTTTTGAGTTGAATGCGGTCGAGAAGTACAATGCCCTCGAGAGGGTTTTCAAAGCAGCTAGAAACGAAAGGTACTTTCACCTCGTAGCCATCTTGTTCGGAAAAAAAAGGAAAAAAACAAAAAACAAGAAAAGATGCAAGGCCGAAAATCGGAAACTTTGTATATATAGCTGCAGATACGCTTGCAAGTTGAAAGAAAGTAAAGCGGATCTGCTTGTAATCGACGGACACGGCCTTCACACAACATAATAAACATGGTAATTTTTTTTTTACAAACAAAAGGCCAAAAGCCGGCCGATAAAAAGATGGGGGATTTCAACTTTCCGGCGTATCGTGTGACCATCCAATGAACTACGGCACAGTTTGAAATCAACATTAGCGACCGCTCCTGCGTGACAAATGCCACTTACCGGACGGGTGCACAGTTTGAGGAGAGGGTTGTATTTTAACGGAAATTGTTTGACTGTGCCCCCGTCCGTTAAGTGGCATTTGTCACGCAGGAGCGGTCCCTAATGTTGATTTCAAACTATGCCGTAGGTCATTGGATGGTCACATGATACGCCGGAAAGTTGAAACCTCCAGCAGTGAAGCAAAAATCGTTCGAATTGAAGCGGAAAATTTTAAGATTTTTCCAAGCCGACCGGAAAAGGGGACCAATGGACTATCCTTCTTTGCGTTGGAGATAAAAATCGAGCAGCGGTGTCGAATTTCGGCCAAAAAACGGCCACGCGGTTCAGGTCTTTCGAAACAGCAGTGTCCAGCCTTGACTTCGTCTATAGAAAGCTACGACAAACACCTGAAAACCCCCCAAAAACGACGAAACAGGCAAAATGGACAACTGAAATCAGGCAAGGTGAGTTTATTTACTTAATTTCATTTACAAAAGTAACATTTTATTTCATTGCGCGATTTTATCCTTCGTTATTATAAATTCCATACAATGCCTTGCAGAGCGCTCAAATTCTTAACGGCCCAATGTGTGACACAACACCGCGCACTTAAGTCAGTCACGTCTCACTGGATACGCGTACATAAATCATTAATATTTGATCGATTCCTCGAATCGTGAGTTTGGGACGCCTGTGCTTCTTGGTATTCAGAAACTTCTTCAATGGTCACCGTCTTCATGGTCTTAAATCTAGACGCCAACTTGGCACTGATCGACATACAAGAGATGTTGCCATGGCAATTTTGTAATTTAACATGCTGAAATTTCGCGCCAAAATTAAGGAGTAATTTGTCACCGATATTATTGTTATTGCTATTGCTATTGCTATTGCTATTGCTATTGCTATTGCTATTGCTATTGCTATTGCTATTGTTATTGTTATTGTTATAATTATATGGTTGTCCTACAGATTTTACTGAGATATTAGGAGAATGTTGCTAGGATTAGGATAATGAGGGAAGTGAAAGTCTTAGGTATCCGTAGCAAGAAGAACAAACCTTGGAAGAAAAAACCTTAAAAGCACCACTTGAGAGAAGGAAACTGTAGGAAACGATTAACACTTCCAGATCAACCGGTGCCAAGTCCAACCTTCAGGCAAAGTATCGCCTAAAAGATAAAGAAATTAAGAGACTGGTAAGAGGAGATAAAAGGAAATTTGTTGATAATATGGGAACAAAGATAGAGGACGCCGCAGGCAGCGAAGACATGAAGACCCTTTAAAGTGTCACGAAGCAGTTATGTAATGAAAACAACCTACAAGGGAATATTATCAGAGATAAGAGCAATAACTCGCTCACAGAGGATAAGTTAAAGAGGTAGATCCCCCTGATGATGCCGTAGAATGGCGAAAGCATGGAATTAAAATACAGAACAGTAGCTCAGGGCCTCAATTGAATTGATCAGTACATGCAGCATTCACCCATTCCGAAATGCTACTAAGGAAAATTTAAACCGTTTTTTAAACACGAGGGCTAAACACTGAATTGTGAACCGTCTGTTACTTGTGTTCCTGAACCAGAGGTACCATTTAAAGAATTAATTGATACTGCCATAGATCAGATTACGTGTTTTGAGATAAAAGCAGCTGTGAAGACAGTCAAGAACAACAAAGCAGCTGGGATAGACAATTTACCCGGTGAACTTCTGATGGTAAACCCGGAAAAGGACCATTAACGAACTGTTCGTATTATTTAATGAAACCAGGGAAAGAGAAGTGGTACCTCGAGAATGGACGCAAAGAGTACAGAATACAAAGAGCAATTGAGCGTCGTAAAACTAAAAGCAAAGTAATCACGAGTTTTCAAAGCCAATCGTGTTGCGTAGTAGTACAAAACCAATAACTTTTCGACACTCAATGAAAACGCAATTACATATTACATACTAGGATTATATGCCGCTAGAGTGCCAACGAGTAAACACTGGTACAGTTGTGCGCTGAGAGAAAATTAAGAAATAACCAGAGTACAGACCATTATTTAAACTCAATCCGCCATTGTTTAAAAAAGCAGTGCAAAACTCACGTTTTTCTTTGTTTTTTAATCCACGTGAAAAATCGAAATTAGTCACACCACTATGGCCCTTGCAATAATTTACGACTAACAACATACACAAAAAAAACCTTAATAAATTCTCGTGAGCTGTTACTTCGGTGCCCGCACTTCAGCAAGTGGAATTTGGACCTGAACACTTCTAATCGGATAATTTTCAAACGAAGCTACAGTTGCAAGCTCCCTAAAATTTTGGAATAAGAAGACTATCCAAATTGATTTGCTAAGTTCCCTGAAGCTTGACAGATAGTGGCTTCCTGGCAAACAAAGCTTTGACTGTTTTTCACTTTTGTGAAATAAGCCACGGGCACAAACTAACAGCGACACGTTTTGTGACTCGTGACTTGTTCGTCGATCAAATTTGTGATTTCGAGCACACTAGCTCGATTGCAAAGAGGCTTTATATTCCCTCTGATTATGTTTAAAGTGAATATATTTGAATATATTCCATAGTTATGGCACGCTGGCCGATTTTGTCTGTTGTTTTGGCACGCTCGCCGTGACTGTTAAATTTGTAATTTTGAGCACACTAGCTCGATAAAAAAAGAGGCTTTATACGCCCTCTGACTGAGTTTATAGTGATTATGTTCAAGTGGTTTTGTTTTTTGCTTCGTAAATGGCACGCTGGCCGATCTTGTCAACGCAATTGACTATTTTGGCAAGTCAGCCGTAACTGTGGCACTACCACTCGCCGTTTTCGAGCTGATCTCGATAACTGCCTGGCTGGGCGATTTTTCAGCCTGCTCGTCGCGCGCTAGATTTGCGACACTGTGGCTCCCCGGCAAAAACCCTAAATTAAAGCACACGCAAGAAGACAACGCTCATCAGTGAATGATATCTATATTTCCACTCACCTTTTCCTGCCGAGTAGCCTAGACAAGTACCGCGATGCCATTGGATAACTCAAAAACAATCACCGATGACGTCACTCTTACATTGCCTGACATTACCTGACATTTTCTTATGCTGACCTTTTCATTCGAGATTTCATCTCCTTGTACCAAAATCAACTCACGCGCACGGCTTTATAATGCTGCCGCCTCGCCAGCCTCGCGTCTTCGCTCAGCTGGCTCGTTGGCAATTACAATTTAGATATTGCAAATTACAACTGAACTTATATATTACAAATTACAGTACTAAAATAAATTTCAAGATTGGCTTTAAAATGAAACATGGCTATGGAGAACTCCCTGCAGGTAGCTAATAGAGCCAAATCTACTTTGAGGTTTTCACTAATTTCCAGGTTAAATTAAAAATTCAAGGCGACCAGCTTACAAAATGATTAAAACACAGTATAGAAAAAATTTAATCGCTGGACATTTACGCGGCATGGCGTTGACACGATTACTAATGTTTTACAGCAATGTGCCGTTTCCTAGCACCATATAAAAGCCGCACCATCAATTTATTGATTTACTTATTTATAACAAGTAGGCAGCGTCATAATCTCCTTAGAATTTTTTTCGCGAAGAGGCCTTTCTTGTGTGATTACAGAACCTCTGTCTCCACCACAGGTGAGAACTATTCTTTGTTCACTTGTTTTGTCGAAATTCAACCTGCTCTCAATGTGAGGCACTTCAGTGAAGTAAGGCCATTTTAAATTTTAATTAAAAATTTCACGGCAGCGTGACGAATGGAAATTCGGATCTCGGGATTTAAGTTTCATTCTCGGTTTAAAAACTGAGCTAATCAGTTAGGTTTTCAAGAACACTGATTTTGGCATGTGAATGGGATATTTAATTTGTGTCTGGCTGATCTCACAGACGTGAAGTTTCTGCCTGACACAAATATTGGATGTCCCATTCACATGCTATTTATTGTAGAACCATGAAGTATTTCATGAAAGTTGTCATAAAAATCTCAGTAGGATGTTTTATTTAGGACAAAACCAGTCTCTTATCATTTAAAACTGGTAGCCATTTGTTTATTGCCCCCGCAGGGTTTTGGCCGGGTTTTGACCTTAATAGTCTCGCCCGCGGGTACGTATAAAGAATGTGTGAAATATTGGTGTAGTATGCGAATCAATCCCGATTTGAAGAACCTAGGCGCGCACGACGGTCTCGGGTAAAAGGTCGGGTTTCGCCATCTTCGAGCGGTATTTCAAGGTAAAAAAATACACTCCAATTACAATATGGCCTGCATTACGATTTCAACGTGATCAAATAAATTCCCTTCGAAATGGCCGAGATTCTGATCTAAAACAAATAGAAAACGCTTTCAAAGATCCTAAAGATTGATTTTGGGAGAAAAACAGCTCAGAGGGTATTCGTGGGAAATTCTGAAGAATACTATAGAAATTCGAGGCCAGTTCAGTTGCAACTAAATTAGCTAAATACCCTTCCGATCGTCAGTTTTACCTTTGGCATCTCGTTTATTTGGATCGCTTATTTTTACTGAGTAATCTTACGTGGCGTAGACCCACGTGACAGCTGGGTGACTAGCAGGGACCCAAATGTAAATGTTTTGCGGCGTTTTCGTTGAGGACAAAAAGTTTGACTTCAACTTGCATATGTGGCGACTGTAACGCGATACATTTGCTGGTATATCAAGACATAGTTAATAGAGGGGAATGGTTATGAAACTCGTCAAAGTTCTTTGCTGTATGTTATTGTTCTGCTTTTTGGGCCTTGACCCTGCAGAAAACACAATAGCTGAAATATGAAATATTCAACATGACACGAGCGTGGGACAAAGAAAAATCTGTCACA
>CM042757.1:4792969-4807456 GCA_022496165.2 Catalaphyllia jardinei
GGGGATTGCTTCTGGAACCGGCGAGGTCTGCGATTGCGGGATTCTCCGATTGTAATACAGTCCTCAATTGAACCAGCGGGCGGAATAGAAATTCCGCAACAAAGTCGTCCTTCTTTTCAAGATGACAAAAATGCAATCAAATTAAACGAATTAAACAGTCGCATTATCATTAGTGGTAATGGGCCGGAGAGTGGCGCAAGGCAAGGCAATCACAAGGCAATCACAAAACTTGACAACTTACTGACTGCCATCAATGAAATCGTCTTCAAATGAATACAGAAGAAGACTACAGAAGAAATAAAAAATAAAATACAAAGAATTACAACGGTATAAAAAAATTAAGAGGGATCTGACTTTATAATAGGTCAAATTCGTACCGCGGAAAATTTGGTTTATAACACTGACTCCCTCTTTCATTTGAGTGGTATGTTTAACACTGTGAAGGCATTTGACTAAATAGCAGCTTAGCCCCTCAACATTAACCTCTTTGAAGATTGTGTGTTACTGATAAGCTTAATTGATCTTTTTAAACCGACTAACTCCTAAGAGAGTGCTCACAATAAGCCAATTTATGGCATTTATTGATTTTCAGAATTTCAGGATCGAGCGAAATAAGAAATCCACTTAAAAAGTAATTCGAACAGAAGGGAGTTTCGAGCCCTGTTATCTCGCTCATGTTTATCAATTCCGAATAACGGAAAACATGTTATTTATTTCCCTTCCTTCTCCGCTTTTCGTTAGTTTACAGAGAAGACAAACAAATGTAGCATGAACGTAATTTCTCTCGCCAAACCGACTTTGAACCTCTGCAAACGCTTTCACGCAGTCATGAATTGATCATGAAAGGCAAGCCAATCTACTTGAGTGCAAATATCGCTGGGTGTTCAGTGTACTCCATATGCGCATCAGGAGCCTGGGAATGACCGCCTGAGTCTAATTTTATACGCCACCGTTTATTCGAATTTACTTCATTTCAGGCGGCGGACTTAAAGACGACTGTAAAAAATACTGAATTAATCATCGATATGTCCAACTCAGACAGGCATACCTGGAATTTTGCAATTTCAGTACTGGACGAGATGAGAAACGCGGGTTTAAGGGTTTGAAAGGTTGAACAGGATATCCCGGTATAGCGGTAACTCTCTGAATATGGCCCACATCAGAGGTCATCAATCAGATTCCACTCTAAAACCGCATAGTTCGCATTGGTAACTAGATTAGTCAAATTACTCTTTAAAGCGGGCGCCATTTTTATCATAAAATGATAACGAAACGACATATTCAACATATTGAAGTAATCAAAGATTATTTAGAATTATCACTCGTAAAGAAAAAAATCTGAAAGACGCAATCAAACATCTACATTTTCTGTTACTTCTTATCATGAAACACGGGGAACTGTGAAGGCAGTACTTAAAACTGTAGCCCCGGCGCTAAGTTGACTTCAAGACTCCTTGAAAGTGGTGGATTACATTAGTAAAAGAATTGAAGCAAGCGCTGCACAGAAAAAAAAATCATTTACGACTTGATTCACTGACTAGAAAGAGTATATCTGCTTTAGTATAGTTCGCCAGCAGCGGCAACAGGTATTCCGTGCAACGGACATGAAAACCGGAAACTGACCCACGCTCGAAGCTTCGGCTTTGAGGAAAACGGAAAACCGCTACAAAAATCTCGGAAACCACTCAAAATCGGAAACCGCCGACGGCAATGCATAGTGAGTAAAACTGCAAATTCACAAACTTGATTCCGCCACGATTTACGTGTTCTTCTCCTTTATCGCGTGACCAACGTTTTACCTTTTAATTTTTTTTTCTAAAAAAAAACAACTTGTTGTTTGCCAGATTATATTTTTCTCAAAAGTGGCATAGAAACTAAGAAAAAGAAAATATAGAAAAAAACGAAAACCGCAACAGACATGAAAACCGAAAACCGAATATTTTAAGTGTAAAAAAAATCTAAAAAATGACCAAAACCTTAAAACCGAACCCCCCCTGCCACACTACAGTATTGCTACCCGCCCCTCCCATCCCACGCTTCATTGCAGCATTGGCATTGTTGAGAATCTAACTGGCGATAAAAATCAGTACGAGATTTTTCTTCCCTAAACAGATCAAAATAATTATGCCCCGAACAAAGAGCCACTGCCAGTGTACAATATAATGGGCTATAAATAGCCAAGCCAGCAATTTTAATTTGACACCAATTACCTAGTATTCTCCCAGCCTCTCTGATTCTTAAATAATTCCCAATACTTAGCCTGTAAAGCAGCTGTTTGAAGGAAAATTAGTGATAAAATTAAAACGAATTTGTTATCGTTCAATTTGTTGTGGTTCAAACTGTCAACAGGTGCAAGCAATCACGGTAATTCGCGAGCCAAAGAACGTTCATTAAAATACGATTTGATAGGAAAAAAAAACGTAAATCCTTGACATGTCAAACGGAAACAACGCTTTCTAGCCACCACAACTAATCAACATAGTTTACGAATACAACGCTGCAGCGTCGCTGTCGAGGTCAGTCAAATATTTCTGGGTTGTGCTGTGATATTAGCATAGTGTGGTGAAATCGAAACTCGATTTTCAGCGCTCACTGCTGTCGTCACTTGATAACACTGGTTCTGTTTCTAACGGAGTAGAAGTCTTTGCCGTCTTTATGTGGCTGTGTGCGCGACGGCGAAGATCCCCACTCGTGTCGAAATGTGGAGTTACGCTTGGCATAAAGATTTGTGTTGTTTTGAGTATTTTTATTATGTATCACCTGCTACATCATGTTGAAGACGGCCAAACGTCAGCTGGCATTACCCAGAAGAAGCTTCAATCGCTGACAGTATCGAACCTTCACAGTACCGCCATTGAAAAAGCCTCGCAGTTTTTTGGTCGAGGAGAAAACCGGTCTTCAGCGAGCGCACCTAACAATATTAATCTGAGTAATCGGTCGATAATCAATTATTCATCCAAAGGAGCAAAATATAACCTCAAGTTTCTCTTTGTCTTACACCATTACGAACAACTTACGAAGACCACAGAAAATTTGTTCCAGTTAGCTGCGGTTGCGAGACAAATTGGTCGTGTGATTGTGGAACCTTTTGTTCGAGATTCTAGAATGTGTGGTTTGCCGTACGGTTGGTCAGGACAACCAAGGACTGAAAGCCGAAGATTTTATCCACTGGCGATTTATTTCGATGTAAAATTTATGAACAATTTGCTCATAAGATCCCACTATGCACGGATGGTAAAATTGGAAACTTTTAAACGCGAGTGTCGGTCAAGCGTTGCAAACACTACATTGTTACATTTTATGTTCAATGATCACAACAAAGACGAAATGAAAAAGTGGTACAAGATATCCAACGCTCTTTATCAAAAGACTGAAGAAGCCATGAAAAAGCACGGTTGGTGTGAATGTAATTTCATTGATCGTGGTCTCGATTTTTCCGACAGAATTGGTGATTTTCAAGTTGGGAGGCAAATCTGCATAGATGCCGAGATCGTCAAAAGCCTTCAATTATTTCAAACTGAAATTCTTCAACGAGATAAATGCGTTGCTATTATTCATTGGCGAGGACTTGGCAAGGACAGAAGCCATTTCAAACCGGAAGTGGATGAGAGCAGCCGGAAGTTAGTATATTCGTTACCCTCAAGTGAACTCGTTATTTCAAGAGCCAATAACATCGTTGATTCGATTGGCGAGGAGTTTATTTCGGTCCATGTTCGCTCTGAACGACAAATTCAGTGGTATGGTTTTGAAAGATTGTCACTATGTCTCAAAGCCTTAGTGGAAAAGGTTGGAGCGCTGAAGAAAAAGTACCGAATCGCGCAAGTTTTCCTTTCTTCGGATTTTACTCGTTTTGGCTCGGACACGTTACATTCGCTAACAGCACAGAACGTTACACTGACCAACAAAATAAAACAAATACAGAGGTTCTTATTAAAAAGTTTAAAACCCATTACATACAATCCAAGATCTGAAGATCCAATAATTATGGATAGCGGTGTTGTTGCACTGACAGAAAAGAATGTCCTTATAGGGGGGTCACACTTATTGACGATTGGCTCTGGGACATTTCAACAGTGGATTGTTGATGCTTTTATAGAGAAGAAAACGAGTGTTGACAAGCAGAACTACTGGACAGTCACAAGGATTTGCCACAAAGCTGAAGACAGGATGAATAACAACTACAACCCCAGCTGATTGTTACAGAATACTGTAGTCATGTTAACAACCAAACTAACAAAGCTGGATGAGAAAGGGTTACTTTGAGACTGCATTCTGAGTAACAAGGTTCTTTCCCATTTAACTGTGAAATAATTGGTAAATCCAAGGAGACCTTAGTGATCAAGTCAAAACTCTCAACCTATCTTACAAAATTATGGTAGTCTCAGGATTAAGGTTACCCTTTTCTAAACATCTTTCCTGTTCAATTACAAGTATCAATATTTTGCTTACTTGTTTTCACATTTTCAGTAAACTTATTCTGAGCAAACTCTTTTTAGAGCAATTAGTAATTTCATTGTAAAAGAAACCTGCTCCATTTAAAATACTCTCATAATAATCTTTTTTTTCTTAGCAAATAGCTTTTATTACAGAAGGATGCTTCAGAGGAAAATTATTTATTTCTTAAAAAATAACAAGAATAGAAACTGGGACACAAAGTAAATTATAAAAATAAAGACTACATATATAAATGTAAGAAAATTTATTTAACTAAAGAGAACTTTCCTGAACTGCTTTTCATGGGCATCAAGCAAAACTATGTCTGTAAAGAACTAATTAAATAAATAGAAATTTACATTATATCATCAGGTTACATTAACCATGTGTACAAGATCACAAGCCAATTGACATGGTTGCTACAGACATACATGTAACCTTTCAAAATTCTCTGACTTTTCCCTGATAAAAGTGAAATTTCCTAGATCACATAAATACAAATTGTCAGTACTGATATAAAAGCTGTCCTTTCCATCCATTCTTTTAAGCCTGATAAGTTTTCATTATGAAGAACAAAGTGACCCTAAATGTTTCTTCCGGCCCTCGATGGTATAAATGGAAATGGAAAATGGAAAATGGAAAGCAGCAGTGTTAGAATTTGTTCACCCTGACCATATTGTGACTATTTAGTTTCAAAACCTCTTTCCCCCAAGAGGCAAGGGGCATAAATGAATACGAGAAATTCCACATGCTGTCCTCTCTAGGGATGGGCACATGGTCTATAAAACAGCAACTCTTCAAGTGCGGCATTTTGTCCTGAACATCCTAAGTGAGACTACAATCCTTAATTATACCCGTAAACAGGACAATAAGCATCCCTGATCTTTTGATAAGGGAGTCCCCCCCCCCCCACCACCACATCGCCCCACTCCAGGGTTCAGTGTAAATCTAAAGTACTCCGCAAGCAGAGCTGTCCTACTTTTAAATCTTTGGCAGTGGCAGATCTAGGGGAGGGTCCTGGGGTGCTCTGGTCCTCCCCTTATTTTGGGTGAAAAAAGAAGAAATGACTGAAGGAAGAAAAGCCGGCTGGGCAAGTAAAAAAAACTTGGCCCCCTCCTTAGCTCAGAGTCTGGATCTGCCACTGTTTGGCACAGATCAAGGAAGGAGGCTCTGCACTGAGAAGTAAAGGTAAAGGTAAAGTCTGTATACGAGCCAAGTGGCCCATCAGGCCGGAGCTTATCCCGGTTTCCTTAGCATTAAGCGACTAGGAGTATTTCTACTCCCCCCTGGATGGGATGCTAGTCCATCGCAGGGTTACCCCCCAGCATTAAATTCGCCGGTACCCATTTATACACCTGGGTGGAGGGAGGCAATGTGAGAGTAAAGTGCCTTGCCCAAGAACACAACACAATGTCCCCGGCCAGGACTCGAACCCGGACTGCTCGATCCGGAGACGAGCGCACTAACCATGAGGCCACCGCGCCTCCCTGCACTGAGAAGTATTTACTAGTAAAGGAGGTTACCTCTCTCTGTTTGTTAGAAATGGATTAGCAGATGTAAGAGCAGATGAAACCTTTTAATTGGCAAAATTTGCATTGCTGCTGTTATTGTTTTGGTTTGCTTAATTAAATAAACTCATGTTTATACATGTTTTTGTTATACCAGAATTTGGCAAGGGCGTAGCCAGGGGGGGTTCTGGGGTGCCCATGACCCCCCTTTGCAAGCCTTTTGGTAAGTAAACAACCTACAATATTCAGGTGACAATCTAGTGAGTACCCTCTGTATGACTCAGTGTGACCCCCCCTTTGAAAAATCCTGGCTACGCCCATGTTTGGAATTGCAAAAGAACTTATTTATACTTAACTTTACAATTGAATGTCCTAAGTAAGCTTATTACTGAATAAAACACAATGCAACATGTAAATATTAACTGAGCATATGAAATAAATGACCAAATTAAACATGTTAAAGTATTATTTATCTTTAAAAAGGCTTAAAGTTTTGAGTCGACCCTGATGTCTAGTTTCACTTGTTTTTCTATGGTACAAGTACAATGGTTAAAACAGACATATAGTTAATGAAATACTTACGTTAGAGGGAATTAAAGGAATGGACAATGCCTAGCGCGCGTCCATCCAATTCGGGATGCACGCGGATAGTTGGGAGAGCACGAAGGTAGCGTAAGAGATGCTCGAGGCGCAGCCGAGAGCATCTCCTACGTGCACGTGTTGTTTTCACCAGTAGCACTTTCGCTTTGTTGATCTTTCGAGGCTTTCGATGTTTCTGCAACCATTTCAGACACATTTTCTAAATCTTCAAAGTCACCAGGAAACCCTAACTCAAATGTTGGATAATACTAGTCATTGGTAACAGCTAAAGTTAAGTTTTACTCGAAAGAAGTTGTGCGAAAAAACTTCTGCTGGCAAGAAATTTCACCGACAATGACGTCAGCCTGAACCATCTCTATGAACCATCCATTTCTTTTTCATAAAAACTTAGCCAATCAGAGCGCGCGCTAGCATATAGCTATGTTATAAATGGTGATAAATTGTTAAAAAACAAGTACCAAAACCTTTCACGACCCACGTGGAAAAGATGGACAATCGTGTTGGAGCACGTGGAAAACTGGTTACGAATCTGAGTCGCGAAGAGCTTGAGAACTAGTCTTCAAAAGACGAAAAATGGCGGCAATTTGCGGGTAAGTGTTTTTGCATTAAAATGGAAAAATATCCAAACATTGTCCTACATTAGCATATGCTTGTTTAACCAGTCGTCTGGATGAATTTGCAACATCGGTTTAAAGTCCTACAGAAAGGGAAAGATAACGATCCAATCGTTTTATCGTGACACCTTACAAATTTCGTCCGACCTTGTCAAAAATCAAGGCGATATTTTCTGTTTCAGTACATCGCGCTGCTTGAAATGGCAAATACTCGTCAAATACGATGGCATTTGATCATGGATATTGTTTGCCTTGTCGTGCTGGGAATTGCAGACATGTTGTTTCACGTAATCCCTATAAAACCATCTCATAGAGGATTTTTTTGTGACGATAAAAGCTTACAGAAGCCGTTCCAGAAAGAAACCATTCCAACATGGCTTACGGTAATTGTTGGGTTCTTCGTGACGATTCCTGTGGTAAGAAAGATTCAGTTTATTTTAGCTCGACTAGATCTCCGCTCAATTGATTTTCTATTTGCGTAGTGAAGTGGCTTTACTTAACCCGTGAAAAAAGATCTGCCACCTTAGAGCCCTGTACAAACAAATTAGAAAATATTTCAACAAACGATTCTTCTCAGAAAGCAATTAAACTGAAATTTATTGCGCTTACGCTTTACGAAATGTTTCACGATCAAGAAAAATAATTTTGAGTGAAGCCTTCGCGTTGATGCCTAAGTTTGTTTATTGCTTTTAAATATACAAAACAGCAAACTCTACTCTTCAGTTTTTAATACGTGAGAAATTGTGCTTAAAATATAGAAAGCTTGTGTCGTATATGGGAGGCTTAGCGCTGTGTTCAGTGAAGTGGTAATAGTGCGTTCTTTGTTAAAGTGAACAATGTCTTTTTTATTATTAAAACTGTACAAGTTTTGACCTTCTTTTGTTTTGCAAACTCGCAACTCTGCACCCTCCCAAACTTTTCTTCCCCTCCATACGCTCTTCATACGTTTGAATGTTACTTGCAAGCCCCCAGATTGTAGAAATTATTGCTATCTTTAAAAGGGTTAGGAATGTGCTTATCAGTTTTACACCCTAACTGGGATATTGATTATCTATTTAAATCATTATTGTATGACAGACAGAATGAATAGCAAGTACTCAGCACACAAGAGCTGATTACTTAGTTATTTGATTAATTATCCAATCCATAAAAGAGTTTGTCTTTGAATATAAATTTAAACAGTCCCTATGTAATTTTGCTACAAAAATTTCAGATCCATAGCTCTAATATTCAAGCTGCACATAATTATTTATTTCATTCATGCCTTGTTTGTGTAACTACTTTTTTATTTGTTTCTGTATTCATTTATTTTTTAGATGATTATTTGTGAAGCAGTAAATGCAAGATCCAAGAGAAGAAACACTGATAAAGAGCTCAGTAAGATCACTGTCAGATGTGGGCCATTTAAATGGAATCCATCACCATGGCAGAGAAGGCAATATTTTATTATAGTTCTCTTGTGTATTGCATGCCATCAAGATTATCTTATAACCTGTACATGTGAACCAGATCTAAACATATTTTTTAAGACAGTAAAAAAATTAATGAAACTGATCATCACATGTTAGAAACAATGTTTAGAAAATGAATATCCAAGGCCAGGGAGTCTATTATCTGATCAGGAAATATTTGTAATGTCTTTTCAAAGTGAAAAGGTAAAGAAAAAAAATACTGGAGTTTACCATAAGGCCAATATGACTGTTCATTGCTGGACTAGGAAAAATATTTTTTGCAAAAGAAACTGTAAGTGCAACTTTTGCTTATTTTATTTTATTTTATTTTTTTTTATGCACTTTTAGAAGTGGCAAAATTAGTTCTCGTGTGCAAGTGTTAAGTGCCATAACATTTAAAACATTGCAAATGTTTCAGGCTTAGCTTTTCATCAATGGAAAAGCCATTGAAATCAACTCAGCTTTTCTATTGATGAAAGGCTTGGCTTATTACAGTGAATTCATACTGAAGGAGAACTTTGTGGTGTACCGCTTTTTCAGAACTATTTTCCGGGTTTTCATGTTTGGTTTTGGTGCACTTGTTACAAACCTGTTTACTGACATGGGTAAAGCAACCGTTGGAAGGCTGCGACCATACTTCATTACAATCTGTAAACCTAATAAAACCCTTCTGAACTGTAGTCAAGGCTATATAACTGAGGACATTTGTACTGGAGATCCCAAAGATGTTCTAGAAGCAAGGTCAGTGGCCTGAAACAAATCATATATTTGCTAAAAGTCCTTTTCCCCACATGCCAAATTATATCATCATGCGTGCATTTTGTTAAATAGTAATAAATTTATATATTGTACACATATTGCATGTGAAAATATTCATTGCAAGTCCTTTACAATCCAATATACTTTTACCCATGTTATATTTTAAGTAAACTTTGTCTAGAAATACAGCTGACTGGACAGCAGATTTAAGAAAATCCTAAACTTTTAAGCCAAAGTGGCAGCAATAAAAGTCTATTTATTAAATTTTTGATGAGTATAGTTATGTACCTCTACTGGACATTGATGGCTCCATTAAAATTAGCTGCAGCCTTGACTCACATGATATTAAAGCTCTGTTAATTTAAATAAATTATTATTAGCTGAAGACCAGAAAGATTTATTAATTAAATAGATGATTGCTGATTTAGCCTGCAAACATAGCATTATTTACAGCTGTAGCTTGTGTCTGCAGTTAATTTTGACAAAGACTATTGAGAGCCAGAAATACATGTACATCTGCACTCACAGACAGTAGATGTTTTTTTTATTATTCTCTCCATCCTTTATTGTTATTACCAAGATATTTAAGGTATTTAAACTTTTTGTACCAATCACAATGGCACATTGTTTCATAATTTGTTTTATAATTTGTTATATTTTAGGTTCTCTTTCCCTTCAGCTCATGCTTCATTTTCAGCTTATTCCATGGTATTTCTAGCTGTAAGTATTCAGTTTCAATGACACTGTTTTTAGCTAGTTTCAAAAACTTTCAAGACAGCTCCTCTAAATTCTTACATGTCTTTTGAGAATAAAGGTACTTCTTTTCTTTTTCATTTCCAAAATGATAGCCATTGCAGTTCGTGTTCTCCAAAATATGTAGAACTAAGTCATTTCACGGTGTTCATTTGTAGAGGACAGCAAAGAAATGTACCTAGATTTATAACGCACATGCACAGCTATTGTTCTGCTCATTAAACCTTTTGTTTGGTGACGCGCTCATTGCCGTCGCCATCTTGGTTTGCTAAAACTCCCTATTAGTGTCGATAAAACCTGTTATGTTTCCTTTCTCTTGATAATAAAGAAATTAACTGATAATATCAACTTGTGATAGGACATACACAGTGCATCACCTATGGGATAATCTAAATCAGGATCAATAATCCAAGATTCCTCAAAGAATCAGTGAATCCTTGATCAGAATGGATTCATCTCTTCCATTGACATGCCATGATCTGATTGATTTTTGATCAGTGATCCTGCTCCAGATCATCTCAAAGGATGGGGGTACATGCTGGAAATTTTGAAAAGAACAACTGAGGGTACGGTTTGGTGCTGTTTTGTGGGCATGAAATTCTAAAACAACACAATATCTCCTGTCACATTTTTTTACTCAGTACCTTAAGAGGTTGTGCAAAAGTTCTCACTCTGGACCTTTTGATGCAGAAGTGAAACCCTTTTAACAGTGCAGTTCCAGTGCTCCAAGCTCACTTTTCCAAAAAGGCACCTTCTGGCGACTTTTAACCATAAAATGGTCATCACCCGACTTTCGCCAGAATTATGGTCGGCAAAATTTTTTTCCACTTGCCATGGCAACCAAAATGGTCCCAGCTTGGAGCACTGAGTTCAATTCATTCAGGATTGCATCTTCAATTGTAACATTTTTTAAATTGCAGCTATATCTAGAATCTTCAATGCCAACAAAACGAAGCAACCTGGTAAAGCCATTTCTTCAAGTGGCTTTCCTGTCTTTGGGACTTCTTTGTGCATTGTCAAGAATATTTGATTACTGGCATCACTGGGGAGATGTATTGGTCGGCATGTTTCTTGGCGCTATTGTGGCTTTCTTTATTGTAAGTTATCTGACATTTTAGGGACAGACCATTATATTTTTAAGGTGGGGACTGGGCAATTTCCAAAAAAAATTCCTGCACAGGAACCACTGCTGAAATAAAATGTGCAAGAGAAGCCATGTGGAAAAAAATTGAGCAAGTGCTCTCTACTATTCAGCCCCTATTTTTGATGTTAAAAAAATTCTTGCACAATCTAGAAATCATCCTCAGCCTGAAGTTGGGAAAATTGCCCAACATCCCCCTCCCTCCCCACCCTCAAAAATATAATGGTCCATCCCTTAGTGTCGTTGTCATGTTGCATGTTTTATTATTGCATGTGTCAGTTTCAGGAGAAATCCAAATCACCTTATCTGATCAAACATCATGTTGGAAACTCGCATCCAAGAGAAAGGGGGAAGGGGCTTGAAAGCCAATGTTTTTAAAGGAAAGCATTCATGAAGAAGAACTAAAATTGTGAAAGGGGTAGGGAGACTGCAAATCAATACACTTTGTGTAGCGAGAGTTTGGATACTCTCTACAACAATACAATTTATGTGATAAGAAGAATGATTTTTTGATGGCTGCCAAAATAATGACAAAGATGCAATCAGCTATTAGTAGGCACTCAGCTGTGTTCTTTTGGAAATCCCCAAATCTGATTGGTTGCCTCATTGTTTTCTAGTGACTGGCCTCTTAGTTTAAGCCAGGGGTAATTCATAATGTTTTCAGCAGAAGGGCAACTGTTTCTCACAGACAAGCAAACCTATTTAAGTTAAAGTTCTTTATAAAAAAAACCCTTTCTGCTAGATGCAGTGGCGGATCTCGGGGCAGAGCCCGGAGGACCCGGGCCCCCCTCCCCCCTCCCCCCCTTATTTTGGATAAAAAAAGAAGAAATGACTGAACGGAAAAAGGCCAGCGGGGCAAGAAAATCAAGACTGCTCCCCCTTAGCTCAAGGTCTGGATCCACTACTGAGATGGTCAAACTAGGAGACAAAATCACCCTCACAGCTGGTCAATTTTTCTGGTGCCTAGCCCTTAATAAGACCCCTGGGTAGTAGCCTGTTAGACAATGGATGCTACTTTACTTATTTTTAAAGGTCAATTGAGCAAGAGATAAAAAGGAAAATCAGGAAAATAGCTTTATATTGCTTATATATATAGTTTCTATACAAAATAAGTTCTCTCTGGAGCTGTTTGATTTTTTGGTTCTAGTAAATTTTATCCATCACACACAATAGGCAGATGAACTATAATTTATATGCTTGTGGTAATCTTGATTCCAGACATTCCGATCCCTGAGTCTGTTTTCCTGTCCCCATTGCCCTAAGTGCCATGCCACTGACGAACCAGACATCGTACATAGAAATGCAGAAACACAAAGTGAAGATGAAGGACAGCTGAATGGTGAAAGTGCTATTCCACTTTAGAAGGCCTAGTCGACATATGTACCTTAAGAATTTATTATTCCAAAGATATTCTTTGAGTATATTAACCCCTATTTATTATATGACTTGCTCTAGCTCTGATTAAGTGAGTGGCCTGTGCTGTGATTGGCTACCCAACTGCATGTAGAAAAGGTGGTGCTATCTTGCCCACTTGGGATTAATACCCACTGTATCCTGCAAAAAATAACTATCATAATGTTCTTTTTCTGTACAATAAATCCTTTATTGACCAAACTTGTTCAGTCAAGATGGCTTCTCATTTTTTTTTCCGCGTGCTTATGGACCTTGACTCTGTCTTGGTCCATAAGCATGCAAAAAAAAGAACTTCAGGCCAATTATATCCAGTCATCTTGCCCTCATGCTTTGTCAATAACCCAGGCATAATTATATCATTATTTTACACATTTTCCAACATAATTTTTGTAGTGTGTTGTGCTATTGGGAACAGGAAAAAAACCCAGTGATTTTCCATTCATTCTCATTGATTTACAGAAGCCAAATGGTTTTAACTGTTTTAATTTGTTACATTTTTAGTTCATGTACCAGTTATATATATTGAAGCAGATGTGGATTGAAAATAATTAACATAAGGAAATTTACCCTTTTTTGTGCTGTGTCTAATATCAAACTTGTTGATTAATTGATACAAAAAGTGGAGTACTAGGGAAAGTAAAAGGGAAACCTGAGGTTTCTTGATCAGCATGATCTGGGCCATAAACTGTTTTCGATATATTAAAATACAGCTTGGGAATGAGGCCTTAAGTGGACACAAAGGAAATTCAATGAGTCTGTTTATTGATGTCTCTTGTGTATACTTTGATCGTAAGACTTCGCTATCAAGCAGAATTTTAATATATCAAAAGTAGCCTATAAGCAGCACAGAAATACTGACCATTGCTATCCTTAAATATAGCAGAAATGTAAATAGCAAACACCAGCTTAAACAGCTGATTTTTACCAATCAGAACAAATGTAGGGTTTTTTTTCAGGTGACCATATATTAAATTTAAAAAACTGGAGAGGTGGTTTTATTGCAGGGCTCTATTGTTATGTCAAACTTCTGTGAGATTTTCATAATTTTCTAAAGCAACTTTTGTAATTTGGAAGGGTTTAGAAGGACATTTGTTCGAGGACAATTAATTTGGAAAAAGTGACATTTTCTAAACAAATATAATATTTATATTGTTCTGATCATTCAATTCTTTGAAAAAGAGACAGAATTTGCTTGGTCCGTGGTTATACATGTATGGGCTACAATAAGTATGTTAGACATGCAACTCTTTCCTTTGCTTATTCTCCTTTGGTACATTCATTCACTCATTCATTCATTCATTTTATAGTGTGTAAGAACTGCATGTCATTGCATAAACTGACCAGTATGGTTTTTAATTCCAGTCAGTGACATGAATATTATTTATGATGTCTCACGTGCACCAGTATTTAATGATTTTAAGATAATGGTTGATTTATTTTTAGCACAATTTTTGCATTATTTATAGCATATTGCACCATAATTTAACATCACCAGCACTTTCTGGGTGCAAACTATTTGGACTTATTTATTATACAGCATATATGGTAACCTCATTATTTACCATGTTTCAATATGTGCTTCTGTCTTCTCCAAACAAACATATTATAAATGTTTCAGAAATTCTGTTAACTACAGCATAAATTATGTGTAGTAATTCTTATAAATCCCTTAGTGCATAGTTAACTTGCCAGTTAATGTTCACTTTGGTATTGATACAAAAAATAAAAATAACAGTGGAATATTCACTTGAGGAAAATAATTCTGACTATTTTTCACCACTAACAGGAAACAAGTTAAGGACATTTTAATCTAG
>CM042757.1:4824747-4836658 GCA_022496165.2 Catalaphyllia jardinei
CGCACTTGAAGATGGCTCTGAAGAGAGGCGCCGCTAGCGGAAAGCTTCTGCACACGAAGGGAGTTGGTGCTTCAGGCTCCTTCAAGTTGCCGAAGGAAGAAAAGAAGGAGAAGAAACCGAAGAAGAAGCCCGCTACAAAGAAGAAGCCAGCTGCCAAACCAAAGAAGCCCGCCGCCAAGAAATCAGCGAAGAAACCAGCGGTAAAGAAGCCCGCGAAGAAACCAGCGGCGAAAAAGCCAGCAGCAAAGAAACCTGCAGCTAAGAAACCAGCAGCAAAGAAGCCTGCAGCTAAAAAGCCCGCTAAGAAACCTGCGGCCAAGAAACCCGCCGCCAAGAAAGCAGCAAAAAAGCCCGCCAAAAAACCTGCCGCCAAGAAACCGACGAAGAAGTGAAGTGCGACGGTCCTTCAATAAACAAAACGGCTCCTTTAGGAGCCACCACATACAAAAAAGTAATGATCAACAAATACATACCTGATGGTATAAACATCGAATTTTTTGGCCATGTTGTCCTTGCCTTCTAGTTGTTTCTACTGATTCAGTTTCTCTATATTCAAATCAGTTTTTCGGGAAGGTTACCCTGCGAGCAGAGGTCTCTTCGATCTTCCTAGAAAAGTCGGGAAGAGGAAGAGACTCTTCCTCTTCCCGACTTTTCTAGGAAGATCGAAGAGACCTCTGCTCGCAGGGTACGGGAAGGTTGGATCACTCACAAATTACCTCTAGCACTCTCTATACGTGAAAACCCACAGCCAACACAAATCCAGGTCTTGAAGTCTGGCGCTTTACAAATTTTTGTAAAAGAATGTCGCGGATGTGAATATATTGTGTGACTGTTATTATTTGCCAACATTTGTTTCGTCCAGCTGTCGAAATAGATAAAAATTTCATTCTCAGTCTCCCAAAGTCACATACTATCACTCGTCTGAACAAACACAAGTAGATGTGTAGTCTCAGTACAACTCTGAGAGCATTCTAGCTATGATTCTAGTATTTTTTTAAAAAAAACGTTTCAGTCAGGCATAAATTGCTGTCTCGGAAACCAGCAATTGGGAAAAATAGGTCCGCAATGCGTACATCTGTGGCTTACGAGTCGCCTTGCTTGTAACATGTAATTGAAGTAATACTGAAGGGAAGATTATAAGCTGGAATTAGGTGGTAATAAGTCAGTTGTAACATTTGGATTAAATTGACCATAACTTACAATGAAAATTTAATACTGGACATCGAAGAAGTAACTTTCTGGATGTTTCAGTCAGAGAGAAAGTATGGATTGACAGTATCTCTCCAGAGATAAACACTTTTTCATATGATGGTCAATAAAAAAAATCAGAATTGAAATTCTCATGAATTGCCTCTATTGACAATTGTACAGGACCCTACTTTGATTTATATTTATATACCTTCAAGCAAAATGTTTGTGTTGAAAGCTATGTTTTGGGTATAAACACATGCACATGTAGAAATACCCGACAAGCAGAGCTTGAAAACACGTCCAAACCAGACATTCACTGTGCATTACTGGCTCAATGGACCTGCGTGAAAAATAAGAGAGAGCAATGGGGAAAAAAACAAGTGTTTTCACACATTTTTTAAGAATTTCGATAATTTTATTCTCTGTATACCTGAACTTTGTTTTCATTTGTAGCAGTTAACACAGTAATTATTTTTCTACAGTAGGGCTGGAAAGTCTAAGGTCTTCAGCAGTAATGACACTGTGTTTATATCACAACTGGTTAATAAAGAGCAAATGTACTCTGGGACTGTTGCATGAAATTTTCTGATTTCATCAGTAATTGTTGAGCTATATCCATTTTGTTATTCTGATATTGATTCTGGTTTGCCAGTCTCTCTTGTCTAGTATGGTCTGCTGATTCATATATATTTTTTTTCTGTCTGATATTGATGTTGGTTGAACAGTCTTTTTTCTCTACATTCTGCTAATTCATTTGCATTTTTTTGATACTGAGATTGGGTTGCCAGTCTCTTTGTTCTAGATTCAGAAGATTCATTTGCACATTTTTTCTTTTCCCTAAATAGATTCTTCACTTTCATTTGCCCTTCTCCTTTTCTCATATTCACATCTAGCAATCAATAGTTTTCTTTTTCTTCTTAAGTTCAGTTAAAGACTAACGCTTCCTTTTAATAGCTTGTGTTTGGTTTCTTTTATCACTGAAAGGCAAATGTTTCATTTTTGGACTCTCATGGACATTTTGCAAAACAAGTTCATTATCTCCGACAAAGACACCATTAATTTCAAAGGAACAACCCCTATTTATAAGCAGACTAATGATACAAAGGTTTCAGTTCCTTTCAATGGTAACCAACTGAATTTTCCAAATTAATAGGACATCCCGTGCAAATCACTGGAATGAGCATCAAAAATGTTAAAGCTTTGTTCTGGATACTTAATCACTGCAACTGTATTAATTCCAATGGTTATCAAACAACAATAATATTGTAGTTAAGTAGAAAATTTTAAAACACTTCCGTCAGAGAATGTTGAATAGATATGTATGGCCCATTATATGATTATTTGGTGTCATAAACTTGTCAAACTTCCTGTTAATGTCTATTCTTATGTGTAAAATTTATTGCAAACTGAAATGATGCATGGAACATCAGTTAACAGAAAATATCTGTAAATGCAAATGTCTGGACAGAACATCTTATAGAAATGTACATGTACAGATTACTTGCAATGACAAGAATGTTATTCAAAGTGGAAGAAAATCAAAAATTGATATCTTCTATGTGATAATAAATACCAAAAGTAAGTGACACTGTTAAGTACACATTGCTTACCAGCATTTTCACCAAAGAGTGCTTGATTTCCTTGATTGTAGTTAGCACATATTGTTCTTGTTGCTTGTAGAAAATCATTTAAGAAAACCAAAACATCACATCATTCCACATTTTGTATTGCCCAACAACTTGTTTCAGTACAGGCAAGTAAAATACATTTAAATGTAACATCATAAGCATTACACTCCAAAAATGATCCTTAAAACACGACAAGATATCAGAGGGTGTAATTTGCAGGTTGCAGTTTGCAGGTCAAATATAGATAATTCTAATGAACATAAATAAATAAAGAAACAGACAAACAAACAAATAAGTAAATAATTACCGGAAAATTCAAATTCCTGTTTTTTTTTTCATTGGCAAGACTGTCTTGTAGTAAGTAGTTAATGATCAACTCTCCACTGGTGTTTATGTTGGTTTATATTCAGTGCTGAAAATTGAATAAATAATGAAAATAGCAGGTCAACTGTGGTCTTTTCTATTTTGCCGTATGGTAACCATGTCAAGACATTTGGTTGAAATTTTAATCAAGAACCCAGCTTTCTGTCTAAATCAAAAATTTACAATTATTACTGGGAATGCGCTCTTGTAGTAAACATTAAATAATGACAAGAGAAAATGATAATGCCAAAATGGGACATTTTCAATGCCTCAGTGCTCCTTAATGAGCATGGGCAACCCTTTTTTATTTCAAAATTGAAGCTCTCATATGATAAATATTCAGTGAGCAAAGTTTGAACGAAAATCTATTGTCAGTTTTATTTCAGAGGAATTACCTCAAAAGCTGAACCTGGCCCAACTTTTACGTTTACGTCCGACCTTCCATACATCGTCTCTATTTTATTTACGCACGTAAAGCCAGTTAAAGTTTACGTCCGTACCCACGTAAAAATTACCCGACAGTGGAAATCCACCTTTAGTTGTAAGTAAGGTATCGATTTTGGCCATTTTGGTATCAAATAGGGTACGGTTTTGGCACTCTAGTCTTGCATTGGGTACACTTTTTTAAGAAGAACCTACTTTACTTTTGGTCTAAATAGGGTGAGGTTTTTGGTCCCGGAGATGGGTTGGGAAGCGGGCTGCACACCCCCCACCCCTGGAAATTACCCCTAGGTAGAGGCTCTTTGAGGCCTTGTTCGATATCTGTGTCTTCCTAGCTCTTGCCAAATTCTGTCTCTTCATTTGGTGTAACAGTAATGCCGTGTTTAGACTCGTGCCTTTTACCGAGGTATTAACCTCGACATCAGACATAGAACATCACTACATGCCAATATTGTTGTACAACTCCGTGGAATTATTGAAAGTTGTGTTATTTTTAATATCACGATTAATATCAGTCGTCTTTATTCACGAATTTTTAACACCCACTCAGTATCTTTGTTTTCAATTTCTTTGATGAAACAAGCCACAAAAGTCATTAGAAATTGGCACTGACAAATCTTGCCGAGGCTCCTGTATGCCATTACGACATTTCATTCTGAAAACCGAGAAACAAGCGCTTGTATTGGAGTGTGCGTCACTAAAATAAACTGAACTCAGAAAGGCTCGCCGTACGGTTGAGGTTAACTGTATATATTTTTTCGATATTTCGTCAGGCACGGCCTGACTTCTTCAGGAAAACACGGAAGTTGTTTGTATGGATTTTATTTACGGGCTTATCCCGTTGATTCCCACGTGTGGACGCGGGAAGTTAGACTAGGACAATCATATTCTACGAAAACACGGAACTATAACCTCAATATTAGACAGCATTTTCATCACCAAAGATTTGTTACATTTTTAAATTTCCTTTTTGGACTGAATTTTACTTTATCGAATTCGTTACATACTCATACATAGGAAACCAAAGTGATAAAACCAAACAAATAAAATCAGTGATCAGGGTGATAAATACTTTATAGGCGTCAACAACTGGAGCAGAAAACAGGACGATGTCCGACGTGGTATTCAGCCCTAATAACAGATATTTAAAACAGTAACAGGATGGTAATAATAATTATGATCGTAGTTCAACGTTTATATTTAGCGTTAAGTTGAATCTTGTTGAAGAAAAATTGTTGAAGCTCCGTGGGTGTATTTTAATGCAAAAAGCTAATGCTAGGGGGTACTACAGTGGAGTAAATTTTATTGTCCGAAAACGGGTTTCATACTGAATTCACTCTCGTGCAGTTCAAGGCAGGAAGTTTATAATTGTTCAATTGACACAACACCTGTTATTTTAAATGCACTTCCTACCATTTTATAATTAGGATACCTCGGGGCATCAGTATTACTACGCATTCCTTAGTCATTCCTTTCTTGTTAAGAGACAATTGTACTACACTCTTATAATTCCGTATCTAAACTATGGGTTAATGAGCTGCGACACTGCTTGCCAAACCAAATTAAGTAAAATCTAAGTAAGTCAAAATAAATTGCCTTCGGTGCATCTTCTTTGCAAATAAAAGAGAAAGTCCTGCACGATACTGTACACTATTAAGAAACCTAAAATTAGAGAGCATTTTTAAATAAAAAATTGCCGGCCTTGTGCATATTTGCTAATGATCAGTTCCTTTTGAATTGTGGGTAGATCCAGTCCTTTGTGGGGGCAAACGGCCAGTTTGGGACATAATTTGAAATGGTAATTTTGCCCGTTTGCCCCCACAAAGGACTGGATCTACCCACAATTCACCAGGAACTGATCATTAGCAAAATGGTGTATTGCAAAAAAAGGAAACACCTCCTGCTCTTCATGATTTGGTACAACTCGCTTCCGCCGTTGATAAATATAGAGTACTCTCTAGATCTAATTATGGCCTTGCGATGTTCAGAGTAGTAGCATTACAAACCTGGGAGGCAATACCCAATGAAGTTAAGTGTCTGCCATATAATACCTTTAAAAAAGAACATAAACGTCTCCTACTGGACAGTCAGTGAATAAATTTCGATTATTATCTGCTCTATCGATTAATTAATTAATCTATTTTACCTAGTTCTCTATCTTAAATACTCATTACCATATGTATATTCTGTAAATAGCCGCCTCTCACTAGTAACTGCACTGTGGTAGTGGCCAACCCGAAAGCTCTGCTTTTTTGTCCACTACGCACTATTTCAGCTTAATGCTTAGTGTACATGTAAGCTAGCTTTGCTTTGTTTTTTTACCTTTTTCTTTTCTATTCTTGTAAATTACGGTAATATTATGTTTGAATATGTGTGAATAAACTGAAACTTGAAACTTAATCCGGCCCGGCCTCCATACTCTAATACTCGAAACACTGGACATTAAAATGTGCCGCTTTTTGCGTTGAAACATCTTGTCTAGGTGAATGACAGAATAACTTCTGCTGATTTTAATGCTGTAGTAGATGTTTGTCTTTGTTTTCAGCGGTTTCGTTGGACGCCGCGTTTGTAAGTGACATAAATGATATTTCTGCGATTTTACAAACTACAACCTTGGACAAAATAAAGGGGAACGATAATCCCCCATCCACACCCCCCCCCCCCCCCATCCACCCCAAAGCAATGACGAAGGCGCGAAGGAGCAAAAACGCGCCATTTTGGCATCATTGAAATGGGGGGAGGGGTGTTTCAGATGTTTCATTTGTTTTGTTCAAGTTTGTAGCTCCTTTTGCGTATCTGAACTGGTTAGTTAGCCGTCAGATCTCAACGTCGTACATCGATCATCATTTGATAACTGTTACGATGAAATCTGATCTGAGGATGTGACCCGAGTATTAATCCTTGATTCTGTTTTCTCAGTATCCATTCTTGAAAAAATGATCGCAGAAAATTTGTGTTAACGTCAAAGAATTTTGGTTGTCATTCTCGACGCGTGTAAAAGCTCAATATTTTAACGTGATTGAATTCTGGAATGAGGAACAGGGATTGCCTTTCAGTAATGAGAGTCGATGTTACTGCAAGAGGTCTCTTGAAAGAAAGCTTTGAATTACGAAAAACTCACGCCACATATACAGGCTCTTTCAGGTCTCTTTCGAATTCTTTGTGTTTGAGAATGTTTCTCCTCGTAGCTAATGCCAAATCTTAACCCATATTTTTCGGTGTAAACTTTTTAGAGGTCGGTCATTTGTCATTATTAGTGGCCTTTATAAAGTCAACATTGAATTGGTGTCCGCATTCTCTTAATATGGGCTAATATAGTCAATAAGATATTTCTTGAAAAGTGCACATGTATATTGCATATTGTAATTTGGATATAAATATAGCAACTCTACAGACGAATATCCCTTATCAATATTTTGATCATGTTTGAAAAACATCCTTCAGTCTGTCCGGTTTTAGACAAAATATATTTCTGTACCATCACTATCACTAGTCAGTCTTGGTGTGGACAAGCAAAGAACACATTAGATAAAAGGAAAAAGAGAACACTTAATCATTTAAGGTAAGGTTGCAATTTTGACACTTCCTTTTGGGTCATTGGTGTATGGTTATTGTGAGTGATTTTGTTTTTCTTAAGCCGGATATTTTCCCTTGGCGCCTTGAAAAGAAGGAAGCAGTCTGTTTATTCTTGGCGAAGTGAGGTTCAAGTTTGAAGAGTTCTTCTACAAAATCGCTTTTGTCACAAATGCATACAGAAGTACTTTAAAATTACTTAATTGGTTTTAGGTAAATCTGCCGAAAAATATTTAGTAGTGGTGAACAACGCAAGTCTATATATCCGTTTAGGATCAGGTCACAAAAGGGTTTGTTAACAAAATGGGTAACCAGGAGGTTTATTGGCAACAAGGGCAACAGCAGCTTGCCTAAGTAAGTACACGAATAGGCTAACAAGAACTTCCTTTTTATGAAGTTTTGAAAAAAGGGCTTACATTCAAGTTTCAAGGGTAAACTAAGTTTTTTACTTTCAGTTGGAGACTAACTGAACAGTGAACAGATTAAAATTCAAGGAAACAGGAGGACACAGTGATTTTTAGAGGCCAAGGCAATAATTTAATTTTCATGCGCGGAGATCAGCTAAAACTCGTTGTGAATTTTTTTATCATTATTTTAACAGGTTAGACTGCAGCACAGGTTAATATCACGACAAATGATGTCGCGTTTACTGGCTGTTTATTTTCTGGGAATGCTTTTTGGAGGCACAGGTAAGTCAGATTAAAAAGAAATGATGATAGTTTTCAATTCTTCTTTTCTGTACATGCCTAATCCCTTAACGCCGCACACTTTTGACGCAGAATCTCAACGAAAACAAAAGTCACAACAAATTAACAAAGATCACCATTAATTTTTACCCTCTAATATTCTCTGCATTTTAAGGGGCATTGTACTTTCGTCGGATTTGTGAAGGCAAGTCGATGACACTTTATTGCCCCAAAGGCCTGGTTATCGATATTCTAAGCGCATCTTACGGACGAACTCAGCGAAGATTGTGTGGACACAAAGACGGAAACACAAACTGCCATGCTGCAACTTCAATGAGGGTGGCTAGGTTTGAGTGCCAACAACAGCACAGTTGTGTTCTGTACGCTAAAAACTCAGCATTTGGAGACCCGTGTAAAGGCACTGAAAAGTATCTGGAGGTAAGCTCAAAACTGACCTATAAGGGAGCTAAAGCAAAGACGACGGCATGCCGAGGACAACGTCTAGTAAAAATGAATTTATATTTTTTCGAATAGTGAAGCGCGCGAGTGACGTCATGACTCAGACAAGACTCAAACAAAACAAACTGGAATGGTGACTGATTCTTTAAGAGCAAAAGCCGGTTTTCCTAAAACACTTGTGAAACAAAATTTCGCGTGCATTTCCTGTATTTCCCTCAGAACACGCTTATGTTGACTGAGTCTCGCAGGGAATGCAGTGAGCTGCATTCTATTTTCGGACGCACTTTCGCAATTGTCTAGATCTGTTTAGTGCGCTAATCGGTCCCAGTGTTCAATTCCATATGGAAATACGAAAAATAAACCGCCTGTGCGCGTAGTCTCCAAAATACTTGGAACTAAGTCATATGACGTCGTTATTAGGGAACTTAAGAGCTGTTTTCACTTTTAATTTGCCCGCACACAACCACATTCACATTGCTAAGTATCTTTTCTCTATTAGAAATTAGTAGTATAGAAATCTAGGAGACAATACTTTCCTAGCACGCGAAATGTTCTCTTCCGGTTGCCGTCCGCGTCTCAAAAACGCGCGTGCTTAAGCTCGCTAATGTTGTTGTTGTGCAGAGGACGGCTTAGAAATCTACAAAGACTTACAACGCACGTGAAGTTAGAAACTTTTTGTTTGTTTGGTGGCGTTGTCTATGCCGTGGTTTTTAAGGTCTCTATTCATTTTACAAAGCATGATTTTTGAGCTTTTTAGAGGATTGTGTCATCATTCGCATAATAGAGACAACACCAAAATTTCTTTGTAAGAGGGATAAGAGGCCAATGAAGTTTATGGCGAACCGCGAACGGTAAAACACACACTACAATTTCTCGCTATCTTGATATTGTGTGCGAGTAAGATAAATAAGGTCAACTTACCTTCAATACTCCTGTTCCAAGGTGGCTTTCAAGACATCTTGTTTGTCAGCAAAGCAGTCAAACTTTCTAAGTTCTTGTCGGTTGTAGCGAACTGTTCAAAGTCTTCAAACTTCAATGTTATTTTAGCTTTTGTATTTTTATCTTGAGGACTATCCTGAAAACCACTCTAAGTGATGGTGGCCTCCTCTTAAAATATGTATTTTATTATTACTTATAATCATAATTCTGACACATTCTTTATATTCACGGCTATTGTACCATTGCCAACTAACAGGTAACATACCAATGCGTGTACACAGCCAGACCAGAATACCTGATTCGGATCTGCGAGGGTGTTTCACGCACAATCCGCTGTTACGGGCGGAAGAAGATCAACATCATTGAGGCCAACTATGGTCGTTTGACCGGAGGGCAAATCTGTCCTGGCCAAATCAAGACAACATACTGCGGAGCTGCTCGGTCGCAGGCTAAAGTGAGAACGACATGCCAAGGAAAGTCACAATGTGTCCTGCAAGCGACAAACAGCATTTATGGTGACTCCTGTAAGGGTACAAGAAAATATCTGGAGGTAGGAATCATTCAGCTCATATTATTTCTTTTAGATATTTCTTCTACTTATATTCCTTCTTATTTCAAAGTTTTTCCTCGTTTGCATTGTTTATTTTGTGTATTGGTAAAAAAAAAAGTTGTTATTTTTCATTTTTCATTCCCCCGTACACTAAAACCCGACCCAAACTCTCTCCTCCTCCGAGATACTTTCATCCTTCATGTTAGTTAAAATAAAGTATCACCAAGATGCCTCGTACTTTTAAACAGGATTTCAGTGGTTTCTTTCGAGAGATTTAAAAGCACCGAGCAAATTCAAGTAAAATTAATCTCCCACTTTGTTTTATTTGGCTGCAGGTCAGGTACAGATGTTATTAACACAACATGGTCTACCGCATGTCAAAAACTGGAAGTAGTATTAAAATTAAAAGATCAAACACTGTAGCGTGTAGTTTTCCAGGATTATAACAATTAAACTTCTTATTGACGCTGGCTATTGCCTCTGTTACTCAATTATTTTAATTCTCCAACCTGAGTGTGAAATATATGTTCCGGGGGGGTGGGGTTGTTCGATGAATTCTGTCCGGCAAGTTACCGATTTTAAAAATTACATTGGAAGATGATCTTGAGAGAATGCACGTGTGACTGGTTCGAGTCAGATCAGTCTTTGTGTTTGCTCCTTTTTTAGATTATGGAAAGTGGGAAGTGAAACTTAAATAGCTGAGCGTGAACAAATATTACAATTGCAACCTTGTTACCGGGAGGCAGGGTGGCCTTATGGTTAGTTCGCTCGACTCCGGAGCGAGCGGTCTGGGTCCGAGCCCTGGCCGGGGACATTGTGTTGTATTCTTGGGCAAGACACTTTACTCTCACAGTGCTTCTCTGTACCCAGGTGTATGAATGGGTGCCGGCGAATTGTTGGGGAAACCTAACAAAATTGCGGGGGAGTGACCTTCGATGGACTAGCATCCCGTCCAGGGGAAGTAAAAATACTTCTAGCCGCTTCATGCTACAGAAATCGGGATAAGCTCCGGCAGCTATGAGCCAGCTTTGGTTCCAAGGCTTCATTGTACCCTTGTTATCAGTCACGTATAATACACAACTCTCAATCTCCGAAACAAGTGGGCCTGTTTTTTCCATTATTTGGAGTGAATAACAATAAGAACCATATAAGTTAAAGGGCTCTAGGGAAGTATTATAACGAGTTCACTGTGCACGAGGTTGTGATCTTAACTGTAGTCGTATCCCGGTGGAGAAACTCCTACATAAAAGGACGGGGGAACGGTGCCCACCAGAATTTTGAATAGAACCTGTTAGAGGTACCAAGATCCTGTTCTACGGGCTTGGCTTGAAACTGTTTCACTCCTGAGAGGAATCAACTCTAAAACAAACGTCATCTGACATTTTTTTTGCCCCAATATTCACCGCTGTGGACATTCTGAGGCTAAACACCCTAAGATGTAACCCAAACACAGGCGACCTAAGCTCACGCTGCGCGGAGTTATTACTTTTTCATCCTCTCTTTTATCTTTAAGTGAACTTTCAGCGAAACATGACATATACTATTACATTACTATTACGGTTTCAACTTATAATGCACAAGTTGAGGTTAATCCCTCGTGGGGAGGGGCGAATGCAGGCAAGAGTAGGGGATTTGATAGCCTGCGTGTCAAGCTGTAAAAGGGGAGGGAAGTCTTTCCCCTTTTCTTCCCCTTCGGACGCCTGCCACATAGGCTAGGGATTTCATGCCAAGAACGATCCCTTCAGTCGATCGTGCGATGCGGCCAATTTGGCTTCCACCGAGGGAAGCCTGGTCTCATAATAGGTCATTCCCGAGTCGCCTTTTGCCTCTGTATCAAAACGGGTCTAAGTGCAAAACCAGTCTTATTCTTAACATATGAATGTTGTGCCGCGTAGCACTATGAACACAAATGATGTAACAGAGAATTAACTCTGAAGTGTAAATTTTAGTGCTAATTGAACCCATGAATAACCCACTGGGCGTTAGCTCTAGTAAAGGGAATCAGGGAACCACACGAGGTAAAGAAAAAATCTTTTGACCTCGGTGGGAATCGAACCCACGACCTCCGGAATAGATCTACG
>CM042757.1:4851414-4868115 GCA_022496165.2 Catalaphyllia jardinei
ATAGTTAAATCCCTCTCTTATTTGGCCGGTTAATTAAAGCAAATAGCCGAGGGAATTCGGTTTCAAAAGGAGATGAATATCGACCTCCCCACAGTAATTCCTCTAATTTGTCGCACACATCCCCCCCAACCGCCGTTGCTTCTATGTAACCTTACACGGCCAGACGTGTTTGTTCAGTGATATGACAAAATCACTCATCAAACATATGTACGAAGTAGTATTTGCGTTGGAGATCAGCGCCACACAGCGTTCATTTCGTAGTCCCATGTGTTTAGCTCTGGACCAAGAACAACAAGTGCTATACTAACAAGATGTCTTCAGGAAAGTTTTCCCAAATAGTGGACTTAGCGTGCTTTCTCGTTGTTGGTCTCGTAAGCGCGCTTTTGGGACTCGTCATTCCTCCGTATAGACGCGGCTTTTTCTGCAACGACGAGAGCATCAAATACCCGTACATAACTAAAGAAACTTTCCCTACATGGGCGTTACTTCTTGTATCAGTCGTTCTGCCAGTTGTTACGGTAAGTAACCCTATTTAAAGCATTATAATAGGGCTTGAATATAGTCTTAATTGATGCCTTCATGATTCAATCACGGCAAACACAACAATAACAAGTGTTGAATCCATCTATTGGATCTCGCTGTAGGAGGGCCAAAGACTAGCGATTCCCCCTAGAAATGAATTGAAGTGTATCTGACTGATTAAAAGAAATAGAATGGCGAGGGTTTGCTACGAAACTGGTTACAATTTGGAGAATATCTGACAAAAAAAAAACAACAATTATGTATTGAGTGTATTGAGCGCGATTTCATAAGGTTCTCTCAGTTTGACATTTCCTGTATACCACTTTTCCGTTTTCTCACCCGATGGACATACTTCAGTTTTGAAATAAAGACTTTGTTTGAAGCTTTTTTTTTAAAGTGATCCGAAATTCTGCAAATATGTAGGTGTTAGGTGTACTGAATTTAAATTATTTGTAAGGGTTTTGATGAATCAACATCGCAGCATGTATCTATGTTCACGCGACAGCGCGCGCCTGCCAGAATTTTTAAAATACTTAGCTTATTTCAAGGACGATAATGGCCTATTTTATGCCAGGGATTTTATGCTAGACACCGCTTAAAAGACGTAAACTGTCTGGAAAACGTTGGGTACGAGACAGATTTTATGCACCGACATGAAGACTATGTGCGCATTTGCGTGCCACGAAATTTACCATAAGGGATTAGTCGTTACAAAGCACACGACATTAAAAACTGGACGGATTATGCTTCTCAAGCTTAAAATCCTAAAAATCCGCCATTATCTCAGTGAAAATGCGTTTGAAAAACGCTGGTCACGTAGCAATTGTGTTGCTATTTCTGGCCTTTATTTGTCTGTAGGTGGGTGGGGTCAGACGGGGGCACAGCTGAATCATGACATACATCTCCTTCAACACAGACCTCATAATATTCACATGCAAAATGAGACTATCAACAGGAGCCAATGATATCTCATAATCAACAGCTAAAACTTGTTGGCTGGCGAGAAAACTAATGAAAACATAAAATCGACAGATAGTTGTGTTTCTAGACAAAATGTGGGAAAATTTGAGTTTTTGACATGATATCAGCTTATGTTAAGATGCATGACTTTCTTTAAAATAAATTTGAACTAAAGCTAGTTTTCTTCTTAAGCCCCCACTTCTTGAATGGCAGTATTAAAAAAATTAGCAAGCCCCCTTCCACTAAAGGTGACACTTATTTTTATGAACAGAAAAAAGCAATTTTCTTTTGCCATTGCTGTATCATTTCTGGAGTTTTCTGACCACCATATTTGCTTTTACACAGATTAACATCTGCGAAGTAGGAAGACATTACCAAAGTGGTAAAAATATCAGAAGAGAGGATTATGAAAATGCTGATGAAAGTGGGATGTGTGGACCCTACACCAAAAAGCCATTATTTCAGAGGTAGTATGAAAAGTAAAAGTAAAAAAAATGGATCCAAGATATGAAGCAGCTAACCTCTTTCCCAAACAAGCTATTTCCTTGTTACTATTTTGATTGCGACAGTTCCATTTTTAACAATGTGTATATTAGACACCCTCATTCCCAGGGCTTTCCCTTACAGGCGTTTCCTAATCTCTAAGGGAAAAAGCTGCGGTTAGGAGGTTGCATTTAAGAGAACACATTTGTAACACTTATAGCTTAAAACAGCGGAAAGAGTGAATTATAAGAAATTAAAGTGTGAGTTGTTTGAAAACTGAAGGGTGTAAAGAGAGAGAGTTTCTCAAATATAGGCTTAGCGCGATATTTAGCAGATGTGCTGTTCTGGATATAAGTCAATTTTCCTTCCATGTTGATATTGGACTAATGGTAAGCAAGATCATATATTTTAACTGGGGAGAAAGATATGAAGACATGATTGATCATTGCAGTTCTTGGGGGGGAGGGTACTCCCTTTAATGGCATATACGGGGAGGCTCCGCCCGAAAGGGGTACCTTTTTCTTGCTTCAGGTATATCAAAGGGTAGGAATTTCATAGGCTGAGGTATACAAAAGGGTACGGAAATCGGTCATTTAGGTATTTAAAAGGGCCTTTAATATATTATAATATTTTGAATAGACGCCCCTTATGGCTGTGTCAGTTTATTTATTAAGCACTACATGAAAATGAGAACAAGACTTCCTAAAGTAGGTATGTGAAAGGGGTAGCTTCTATGCCAAAATGGTATATAAAAGGGTAAGGGGTTGGACCTCGGGGTGGAGCCTCCCCGTATTAAACTTTGTCAAGTACACCCCCCACCCCCACCCACCCCCCAACCCCGGGTCGCAGTTATACACACAACCTAAGCAGTTGTGAAATTAAGTGGAACAAAACAATTATTTCTGATCAGCTAAAGCACCCATGGATATCGCTGAGTAACATTATTTTCCCTTCTTCTCAGGTTGTATAAAATGACATCTGTGTTCATGTTTGGAGCACTGCTGAATCTCTTGTTTACTCTGGTTGGGAAAACATTCCTTGGCGAATTGAGGCCCCATTTTCTAGCAGTGTGTAAACCCAACATGAGTTTGGTTGATTGCAGCGAGGGATATGTGACAAACTATGAATGTACTGGGAAAGATTTTGCTGCAATTGAAAAAGCAAGGTAGGTAGCAGCCTTAATACCCTATGCTGTATGTTTTTTAAGTACTTTTAACTAACTTTAGCTGTTTTGTAGTGAGGATAGTTTAAAGTTATTATTCCTATTTTTTGTAAACCATCACATAGTCTTGTGGCCAACTACAGACTGCCCATTTAATTCCCAAAAATTTGAACATTTCAGTGACATCTCAAGTCCTACATCATCTGGATGATTTAGACCTTCTATTTATATCATGCCCTCTTCCCTGATCTATGGCAGGTGTATCTGCACACATGGCCATATGTGTGCCTGCATAAACTGTGGTCTCCTGCAACAAATATATCATGTACCAAACATGAACTGAAACCTACAGTCTTCAGGCAAATTTAAATACTATTGAATATATTCAAAAATGGTATTATTTGTTATCATTATGCCCAAAATCTCAGCATTTAGGAATAGTACTTTGGTGGAGGCAATGGAATTCTTTGGAGACCATATAATATTGTACTAGATTATAAAAGATGATTCATTGTCCCATTTCAAGAGTTGAGAAAGAAGGAAAGCTCCATGTTACATCATGATAAGCTCTGTTGTATGTATATGTTATGAACCAACTAACACCATTTTGTTTTCTCAGGAGATCATTTCCTTCAGGACATGCATCCTGTTCTATGTATGGCATGCTTTTCTTAGTGGTATGTAGCTTATTTATTTGTTTTGATCACTTACTTTAACCAACTAAACATAGCTTTTTTCCAATCGATCACACACAAAAATCTCAACTAACTCAACCTAAAGCATTATGATTATGGTCTAAGTTAATGTAATTTTTATTACACTAAAACTTCCATTTCGGGATCACCAAGATGCCAAAAATGCCTGATACATGTCGCAAAGTTGAGGTATCAATCTTCACATCAAAACCCTCATGATTCAGGCAACATTTTTCTAAATCGAGACTGTTGATAGATGACATTGAATATGCAAGCTTTCAATAGAACTATTTTTGGAAATATAGCATTCTATGAGAATTCAGGACATTTTTTTTTTCATGCAATTTGAGTGCAGCAGCATCCCGATTTCAACACTCACATATTTGGGCAAGAAGGGCACCTCCCACCAAGTCCTAAGGTGCCTGCATATCTATGCCTGGCACATGCTTGTTTTAATTTGAAACTAAGCTTTTATTATCTTATGCTTTTTATTTGAAGCTTTTCTTCGAAAGCCTCCCAGCCAGAGATAGAGGTTTTTTTCTAAAGCCTTTCATTCAAGCTGGATGTATGATATTGTCAATAATCTTTGGGCTGTCCAGAATAACAGATCTTGTGCATCACTGGTATGATGTTTTAGCAGGATTCATACTTGGGGGATTCATGGCCATCTTCATAGTAAGTTACATCCCCCTGAGTCAGGCTCCCATATTATATAAACAGAGGGGAGTGCTTGTTGGAATTTTGAAAAAAAAAAAAACCCTCAGAGGTACCAATTAAGATCCCGTTTTGTGGGCGTGGCTCGATTTTTTTTCACCCCCGAGAAGTACCAATAATTCTAAAGCAACACACTAACTGACACTGACTTCTTTCGGCTCAATACCACAAAAAGGTTCCGTGAAAGCTCCTGCTGTGGACCTTTTGAGGCTGACCACCCTATGAGGTACAAAACACACCCTTTTAACCCCTTAAAGGTATGGAAATCACCCCTCTCCTTTTATATGGGGGTTCCCCCCTCCCCTGGTCACACCTAGCTACCAAGCTCACTACAATGGTGACTTTTCCTGCCTAGAGATTATGCCGCCAGGCCAAAATTCCCTGACTTTCACATGTATTTATTTGTTACCATAAATCCTTCAATATTTTACCCCTGCCCTGAATACTCTTTTCTACTCCCAGTGCATTTGTTTGTGTGGAGGTAGGGAATGTATTAAGATTTTTGTTCAATACCTAGGAAAATTGGAAAAAAAAGTCAAATACAATGATGATAATGATGTCTTTTTTAAAACATTACTATTATTTTGACTTCAAGGACCAATTAACCACACTAAAAATCTTGTTACAAATAACAGAGTTGAATTCAGTGAGATCCCTCTATGTAAAACTAAAGAAAAACTTTTGCTAGTCAAATAAATTTCTTGCTCTACTTTTCTTTTACCTAGCTAGTAATGGCTCCTGTTTAGCAACTAAAATGTCAGACAGCATTTTGATTATTGTAATAAAATTTGTGTCTGATTTATGTTTTTGCTGTGTTTTCCTCAAACAGGCCGTTAAAGTTCTGAAGCTGTTTCAGGAAAGTCAACACACATCAACTGGTAACATGCATCGGGAGACACTTAAGAGTTCTTCAGATAACTGTGAAGTGTTCTTACATTCTCCAGACCGACTCATACAAACTACTCCACGCTGACAAAGCTACTGCAAGACCCGCCCTTAGCTTGCAGTATTAGAAGAGTATTTCTGACATTTTGAGGAAACAGCTCTTGACAAAAGAGAAAACACTTTCTTGGAGAAAAGCAAAATGTTTGAGATAATTTCATTTCTGATTATTGCAGGAATTCCTAAGAATAATTCCCTGAGAAAGCAATTGCCTTTGCAGCTGTCATTAATATTTACGGGGTCATTTTTACAATGCTTTTTATCCCAACATGAATAGTTATCAAACTAATGGCTTCTCAGAGAATATTGAGCAAGTTGTGTGAAAGTTATTAAAAAGTGCTACTGCAGTAAAGCCTGTATTAAGCTGACATCCTTGGGACCCTCACTAGTGTCCACTAAAAACAGGGTGTCCGCTCTAAGCTGGTTCTAACATATTGTGCAATAGTTAACCCAGTGTAAGATCAAAGACTGCTTATAGCACAATGTCCAGTAATTCAGTTCATGAATCTAAAATAATCTACTTAGCTTTGAATCAACATCACTTAACAATGTTGAAGGAGTCTGAGCTCAGCTTTTAGAAGTGGAAAGCCCCTGAAGTGTCCGCTTATTGCAGGTTTTGTGGACTGTTAACAGCCATCTATTTTCCCACATTTTTGAAATTTGATCGTTGAACTTGCTGTTAGAATCGTGGGAGAACTGGACACCAGCACAAAATGGAAGACTTGACTGGGTAGGGGGTGTGCATAAATATAAAGGCTGTGAACGGTATACGTTTTGCACAACAAAATGGCTTAATATTGGTGTTGGTGTTTGCTTAACAGGTGTCCACTGAATGCAGGTTTATTTTACATTAAATGTAGGACAAACATTTTGGATCTCAATATGGGGTCCGCTTAATACTGGTTTCACTGTAGTAGGCTAAAGTCATTACTGGAGATGCCTTTTTAGTAATAATAATAAAAATTCATTTATTGGTATATGGTGTGAAATCCCTTCACACCAAATGGTATCTCACCTAAATAAACCCAAACCACTGAAAAAAGAGTGACAGTTTTTATAGCAACACAAAACTATTTCTTTCTGATAATTAGACATTATTATATTACATTTAGTAGATCTTTACAGTTCTATAACAAAAAAATAATTAGCAATTATTAACCGAAGTGGAGGTGATTAGTGGTGGATATTTACCGAGCCACGAAGCGGCAAGGTTAATATCTGCCACTTTCACCAACACTGAGGCGAATAATTGTTTTAGTATATATACCACACAAGCTGAATAACTAGCAGCCAAAAGAGTAACTTTCTTTGTGACAATGTACTGACTAAAGCCATTTTGATTTTCTTCAGCTGCTCAGAGGTGAATAGTACTTGGCTAATCACCTCCGAACTAGCCAATCAGTGCACGCGAAAAGTACTATTCACTTGTGTGGTATATACTAATTATTCATATGTAAACATAATTCCTTCTTATCATTACTTGGATTTCAGACAACATTCAATGATTTTAAGCATACTATTTTTTATAAATATTACCACACAATGTTATAAAAAGTGTATAACCAAAATAGTGTAAGCATAGAAAGACCAGAAAAGAAGATGTAACCAGTACACACATTGCATAAATTATGGGAGTGTTATTATTTTAATACTTTTATACATGACTTTAGTCAGCTAGAAAACATGCATTTCGTACATTCAACTATTATTTAAAGCACATTAAATCTGTCGTGTGGCAAAAATAATTGTCCTATCAAATAAAAAGGAAACAGTTGTTTCAGAATTGAACGTTTTTTTTGCTTGTTTGTACATTTTATTAGGATCATTAATGATTATGACTCTGTCTTGTTTTGAGCCCTTTCTTTTCTTCCTTCTTCTAATATTTTTTTCCTGGCTTTAAGTAAACCCTCAATTGATGTTGGTGGTTTCTGTGCAATGAAATAGGAAGCTAGCGGTTATGAAAATAATAGTTGGGGTTTTTTTCCCACTATGGATTGGGATGGAACCAGTGAGTATTTTGGAAGTTACGGTACCACTAATAATCAACTAGCAACGATTCTCAGTGAGTTTCAAGAACTAATAAGTAGCTTGTTAATAAAAACAATTTTTTTTATCAATAATTATTATTATTATTGTAGGATGAAAGAATGAAAGATGTGAATTCAGCCATGACACTACTGGAAAAATAACCATGTAATAATTCAGGCTTTAAACAGTATTTAAACCCTGCACAACCTATCAAAGCCACGTGAGAGCGGTCGTGTTCGGTGGATGTAATACTTGACTTAAGTATATGAATTCCATAGATGTCCAACAGTAGCAATATTAAATAATTCTTTCATTATTTAATTGCTACTGTTGGACAGCTATTACCATGGAATTATTGTAGGAATTAGGCATTGATTGCATATTGATTTCGCTACTGCCTTTTCACAAACTGAGGATTGAGTGAATGACTAACCAAGATGACTGAATAAAAGAGTAAATCCATGATGAATTAATGATAGTCCGGGGATGGGATACTGCCATACGCGAGCTATATGGGTATGTGCTGCTGGGAAGGGTATGGCTTTGGGCAGTTTAGTCTGGGATAGGATTTAGAAATTGGAATGTTTTGGTCTATAATAGGTTATTACAGTATTTGCCCAACAAGTGGCCAATGGATTAATAAGTAGTCTAGAACAGGCTTCTTTACTTGGGGTTCTATAACAGAAATTGGAAAACAGAAGTGACGTTGCAAGGTACCAGTATTAGTTTAGTTAACATATGTTGGACTGTGATAGTGATAAAGTTCAAGTGCAAAATAGCTAGTCTAGTATAGGGTAGGGGTTTCTGGTGCCTAGTCTAGAATAGGGTTGTGAAATCAAGCTGATCAAGGCCTAGTTTAGGGTAAGGGTTTATGTGTCCCAGTGACAAACCACTCTACGCAATAATTTAAAGTACCACTGTGATAAAAGTGCTTCCAAACATGCATGTCGACAGATACAGCACTAGAAATGATTTTAAAGTGCCTATAACATGAAAAATAATTGCTGCTTATTTGAAAGGCTTTTAAAAATGCAGAAGGAAAGCGTTTCCTTTTAAGAATATCTCTTTTATTTTAGAGATATTGACATTTTTGTATTATGAATTGTTTGGCATCAGAAATGTACATGGCAAAAGAGACAAATGACACCCATAGTATTGTTGCCATGGAAACTCTTCTCTAGTCTCTTTTTGTCAAAAACCAAATATCCTCATTTTCAACCTTTTAAAACAGGAATGAGGGTCCTGCTTGAAACAGACATGGTTGCCATATAGTCCAAACTCTCATCAATAGATTAGCTGGAGTAGTTGGCCCTTGGTTAAGACAAAAACTGGGAATTTCAGCAAAAACAATTTCAGCAAAACTCTCATGGCAAGAGCACAACAGGTGTCATTTTGTTTCTCTTGTGATGGGTATTTCTGCTACCAAGTTTGAAAAACAGTGCTTTCACATTTGTCCAGAGATATTCTTTATTCGGAATTTAACCATTTTAGTTGCAAATCTCATGACATCATAATACAAAAATGTCAATATCTCTAAAATGAAAAGATATTCCAAAAAGGAACATGTCATACTTGTTTATTAAGGACAACCTTTCAAATAGGCAGCATTATTATTTTTCATTTCATAGGCACGTTAACATAGCAGCTAATCTGACTTGCATATTAAACTTCAGCACTCAAGTACTGTTTACCTGTCTTTTCTATGACAATTTTAAAATCTTGAAATGATCAGTTCTTAAAATTCACTAGCCTGGTGCAGTTGTTGGGAAAGCAGTGGATAATTCTATGACACAACTACTCCTTAGAGCATTTTGTTACTTCTCCCAAAGCCTCCCATTTTCAAAAATAAGATGGTGATTGCCTGAACCAAATGTGCTTACCTCCCTAACATAGGGCATTCTAGGCTAAAATGCTTATGAGTAGAAGTTAAAGGCTGATAAGCACTATTAGAAATGAAAGGAGAATATAACTAAAATTTGAAATCTCAGTTTTATTTTCCTTCCATTTCTAATATTTAGCATTATAAAATCTGAAAAAAGTCTCACATAGCACTGTTCATCTGGGGGAAAAATCTCTTTCTGCAAGAAAAAACAGATACCAATGAGTAAAGACTGCAACAATGCCATTATTAAACCTGGTTCTCATATGCTGCTGAGATACCTGGGAGATAGCAGCCAGCACATTTATCACCAAATCATAATCTGTCTCAGGCACTGACCAGTTTGCCTGTGAATTTGAGCTGAGTTCAACTTCACAGACAAGCCAGCAGTTGTCTGCAACTGTAAGCGATTAAAATATTCTATATGAACATCACCTGTGGACGCAATTTATGGCGTACCCATCCAGTAACTCCAGTTTTTCCCACTATTCTATATTTACTCATGAAATGGTTGAAAATTGCACCAATTCCAATTCAATTTACATTTTGGGGCAATTTGAGTACATTGACGATCCATTGCAGATGTGCGGGGCACCCACCAGAACAGATCGTTGAATGCTGTCAGTTGTAACTGGCAACTAAGTTGCAGGTAGATTGGTGGGAAATGAGAATCAGGTTTTAGAGAGCCAGGGGCAGTTAAAGAAGAGTCATTTTACTTTGTTATTCTGATTTCGCCTGTTCAACCTCATTTCAATTCCAAAGAACTGCTGAAAGGTCACCAAGGGCCAAGGTACGAATAAAAATGGCATAATTACAATCATACAACAGGGTTATGCCAGGAAAAAGACATCTGAATGATTGCATATACCTACCTTTTAATTTCTGTATAGAAGCAAGCAGTCTCACCAATAAGTCTCTCTTTTAATTGAAAACCCATGGAGAATGCAAAACACTGAACAAATGAGTAGAGCTGCATGGCAAAGCCACAAATCACAAGTAGGATGGGCTCCGCTGCTCGCCTCTGCTCTTCTCTCATGGATTTTTGAGCAAATGAGAGACTGCTTGCAGTCTACTTCTGTATAACTTAATTCAGTGTTTTGACATTTCGTCATGGTGACCTTTACATCAGAAAAAGGGTTTGCTTGAATCACAGAACACATTTTAAAGTTAAGTATGCTTGAACCTTATCTTTGAGGCCTTACAAATTCTTTTTCCAAAAAGCTTCTAATCATTGATTTTTACAACTCCAAAGATGTTTTATCAAGTGATACTAGAAAGAATGAAGCATAAAGCTTCGGTCGTTTTGCATCCACAGTGGGGGTTGTTTTTAAACTTTGAATTTACTTTAGGCACTAAGTAGCTGCAAAATGTTTACATTTTGCGGTGTTATACATGAAGCAAAACAAAAAATGCAAACAAACTCTCAGGAGTGTGCAATACAGACTGGAAACCATCTTTAAATTAGCCACTTGTGAACCCCAGTTAAAATGAACTTTTAAATGCTTATGCCTAGAGATAACCTCACCAAAGATAGCAAGACAAAATAGGACGTAACAAGGCAAACCTTTTTCTGTGTCATGTACTCTTCATATGATCCAGGAAAATTAAAATAGAGGAATACTGCCACAGGAAAGAACACATACAAAACAATCTGGAAAATAAAATGAATGTTAGAGTATTATTTACATAGCTATTTATTAATAATGATTTTGTCTACCAATTCTTAATAAATTATACATGAGATCATACAAACAATGAATGCTACCCATTTCCCAGCCAATCAAGTTCACACTCTCCAAGTTCACCCTCCTGAACTATTAAATTATAAGCTCTCTGAGTTTGACTTCATCTTTTTTTGAGTTTTCCCCATCTTTTAAAGTTAGCTCCCATAATGTCTGAGAAAAATATCAAGGTCAGATTCAGTACCATAAGGTGTACGTTCGCATGTCATTTATACTTTTTGTGTGAGCTGGCTTTAATACCAGCTACATTGGCGAGACCACTTGCCACCTTTGTACATGTGTTCGTGAGCACCTCCTATCGGACAGGTCTTCGCACATTTACAGGCACCTGCAGTCATCTAGGGCCTGTCATGACTCTTGTAATACAGAATGTTTCACTACCTTAGACTCTGCCACCTCAAAATTCCAAATCAAGATCAAAGAGGCATTGCACATTAAGTGGGGAAATAACTTTCTCAATCAGCAGTTGGGGCATCTAGATTTGTCTCTTTCCTTTTAATTATGTTGTTCCTTTTGTCTTTTGTTTTATTTTATTTTATTTTATTGTTATGCACGCGCTATTTTTCTTTTCGCGTATTTTGTATTTCATATTCAAATTGTAACGCAAGTTTTGACGCGTAATTTTGTAACGTACCCTAATATAAAATTCAAATGCATACCTGCCAACAACCAGAGTACAAAAATCTGGAGACATCTAGAAATCGTTGCATTGTGAGAATGTCATTAAAGACAATTTCCAGGAATAACCTCCGAAAATCACCCAAAAGGCATTCCGAGAGATTTAATGAAAAACTTGGAGACTCCCGGGAAAACCGGGAGAGTTGGCAGGTATGCAAATGTGCAACCGCTAAAAGCTCATTTGCGGCTGAAGATGACATGAGAATGTCTAAACATGTTTTGTAAATTAAAAAATGTCGTATCTCTATTGAGAGTTATCGTCACTCTGCTGTCTTTACGTCCGTTTGAAAGAAAAAGTAGAATTGAGTTTTGGTCGCAGTAGCACACTTTCAATACACTCCTCCAAAGAACATGCGTATCAACTTGTACTTTCCCTCTCAACACCAGTATTGGACGTTGACTAACTTAATAGTAACTGGAATTACCCATAAAGCTAAAAAACGAAAGAAAAATTATAAAAGCAATACCCGGCCTATCTCTATCTTCGATCCGATCGCCATCTTGGACAAGGCTGCGCGAGAATAGTAATACGCATAAGTTAAGTGAGAGTCATCCGCTGATAATAATGGTATGAATTTGAGTCCGCGGTATCTCCGGACATAAACATGGCTGTCCCAGTCGGTGTTCCATCCCTTTCACAGGTTTGTGTGATCTTCTCTTGTGTATTGTCTAAGAATGTCGCGATTGTAATATTTTGCTTCAATCATTCACATTTCCTCTCATAAATGTCTCTGGTTTTGCGAGATTTCTGCAATATTACACTCCATTTTCAAGCTTTTCTTTGCTGAGATTTGTGTATTGAAATTGATTTAATGGGCGACTTGTGAAAATTGAAAAGGCTCATGACAAGGTTGTTCCTTGCTCATTCGTCACACAGAGGATTCCTGTAGACTTTTCGCTATGATTTAAAACTATGCTTTGATACAGTTCAGATTCGTGGACTACGCTGCAGGTTTGCTTATGAGGGAACCATTCGGTATATTAATCGAGTACAAACTGCAAAGTTGTTTCTATATCCTGTTTCTTATGAAATGTACAAAACAGACCTCGAAAGTAAATTACAGCTCATTAAAAGCTCATTGCCCCTGCGTACAATTGAAGGCAAATTTTGATTTCTAAATGATCGAGTTTCTTGCGCGTGACAGTTGTTGACTTCAAATCGTTTACATAGGTAGAATTTCTTAGATTTTATCTTTATAGTTGGACAAAAACCATTCTATTTTAATTACCTTTCGTGGCGATTATTTTATTTGCAGCTGTCAGCGGGACATGCGACTGTTTATGAGAATTTTTTTAGACAGGTAAGTCATTTATGATCTGAATTATTTTTAACGGCTCTACTGCTGCTTGTGTTTGTATGTCTCCTAACTACTGTGTAAAGTCCTTATTTTCAAGCGCGAACTTGTAGATCTCTTGTCAATTTTGATTTACTAGAAGAACTGATACTTTTAATAAAATATATAACAGATTTGTTACGTCAATTTTTTTCTGCGAAATATATATGTTGATGTTATTGTTTTTAACAGAAACTGAAAACAATTCCAAGAAAGCAGGGCTGTTGTTGCTTTATCATGCGTTACACTTGTATTGAATAAATAGATCATGACAATTAACAAAGATGTAGAAAATGTACCATGTGTTCTACATTGGCAAATTTAAACACAAAAGGGAGTTTGGTACCCTGGTCCCAGAGGTTTTTCTTGAGTTTTCAACACGAGTGAGCTGCGAGAGAGCAGCGAAGAGGTGAACACGAGTCACAAGGCAGCGAGAACAAAAAACCTCTGGTTACCTTGGACTTGAATCTCACTTTCATGCAGTCGCCAGGGTCAGATCCAGACCCTCAAGTTCGGATTGGTTGATATTTTTACAAACACACAAATAAATACAATTGGTCTGTTTGATTGGCAATACCAAGGGGATGGTGGGGATATTTGTTACTGCACTTCTTGTGTATAAAATTGTGCCTATATCGATCTCTACCAGGGAAAGAATTTGTTTGCAAAGTACTGCAGTTCTCAATTTATATAAACGTTCAAGATTCGTCTGTGTTCTACATTGATTTTGTTTCTGACAGTGCCTTTGAAAGAATTTGACCTCTGTACTTGAGGAGTGTTTCCAGAGATTGAAAGTATCAACAAATATCACAGCCTTGCTCGCAGTCATAAATCGCAAAGATGTGTTTGCCTTCCTGCCAACCGCACATAGAAAGTCAATTTATTATAATTCCGTTGATCCCTGATGTCGGCAAATACCTGTGCCTGACAGGCTATTCATACCCTCACCGTGTCATATTGGTTGTGTACTCTCAAGTTTCTTGTTGTCGACTCTCATATTCATGAACTGCAGAACCGTGGCATTTCATTGAAGACGTCGACGAGCACCATCTGCTCAAAGAAGCTTATGCCTTTCTATTCGAAAGTCCCAAGGCCTTCTTCCAAAATGAAAAGTGGAGATACTTGCTTCGTAATATGTTTAACAGCAGAACCTTCGCAATCGTTGCAGATGAAAACATTCTCGCAAACATGCACATTGACCCCGGCCAAATAGGTCAAAAGATACCACTCTTCACCACCTGAGTGGAAACATTAATGGTTGATAGGCATGTGATTGCTAAGCTTCCATTGGTCCCTTTTTGAATTATCAAATTGACACGTTTGACAGCTGGTGTCTGCATGAAAGTGAGATTCAAGTCCAAGGAAATCAGAGGGTTTTCTTTCTCACCGCTTCGTGACTTGTGTTCAGCGCTTCGGGGCTCTCTCGCAACTCTCTCATGCGGTGAAAAATCAAGAAAAACCTCTGGGACTAGGGTAGGAGTTTGATGGAATTTCAAAGCTGATTCTTTCAACTCCAATGTGGATCTCTTGATTAGAAAAGCATCTTGTCAATTTAGTTACAATTGTATTTCCTTGTGCTTCCTAAGAATTTGTGTGATAAGTATAATTTAGCATTTTTACCATGTTCCTCTAAATACTCATATACCATAAAACTTCTAGTTTGTGTTTTGTTTCTTAAATATAAACTTGTTGTCATAAATTGATTTTGCAATACATGTAACTTGTCTGGCAACAGGCAGATGTGTCAAATTCTGGTCAAATAGGAGCGTCTGATGCTGCGGCTTTCCTGAAGAAATCTGGTTTAAAAGAAGGAATTCTCCATAAGGTCAGTATAGCTGTTTGCTACAGTTAGGGGTAGAGAATAGTGAAATACAGGGCTGGGCTTGCCAACATACTAACCAATTGACAATTTTATAGCATAGCCGAGGAGCTGAACTCAATAATACTGTGAGTTTAATAGGGGATTTTAACTAGGGATGACCAGGTTTCAAATACAGTGCTGTTCGCTGCAGAGGCCTTATGTGCTACTTGACATAAAGACGATAGATGAAGGTCCCTAGAAGCTTTATAGAGCCACACTGCCAAGTCTGTTACAGGCAATTATGCATTATGAAAGTTTCTTTTCCCTGATCTTAAAGCTCCAGCTGACAGTCTTTTATATTCTCTTTTAACAGATATGGGAGCTGGCTGATCCACAAGGGACTGGATTTCTAGACAAACATGTAACTACAAGAAACTCTTTCTAACTTAATTTTAAAGTTACCTTGAATGGGGAAAAACTGCATTTCCTCTGACAGAAGGAGTCTCAAAGACTTCAATTTCACTTAGTACTGTAGCTTTCCGTAATTAATCAATTTTGAAAATATTGACATTCAGGCCAACAAAATTATTTGGATCACTTTTGACAGTTGAGTTTACTTATAAATATTGGGTGCATCCAGAAAGTATCCATACCCATACCATGGGTGGCATCTTGGAATTCCAAGGGAGAGGGGTTTCTTAGACTGAAATTCTGAAGCATGAAGGGCATGAGGGGACGCAAGTGGCAAAAACTGGAAGTATTGCATTACGCAGTGAGATTTGTCTGCGGTTAGCAATGGCGTGATTTCCTGTCATATAAAGCTTTAGTTGGCTGTCATCTCTCTCCCTCTGAGACATCTGGCATATGTTGTTGTCAGATCTGTGTGCATGTCCAAACTATACCTATTTACTGCATGACATATTGTCACGAGGCCTATTGTGGTTAAAAACAGAGTTTACGCGCTATTCACTCGCGCCATCAACGACGATGTATCCTCATTTACTTGCACCAGACAAATACTGGTAAGTCCTAAGTAGCAGTATTTGTAGAGGACGCCCAGGTCAACTCTTAAAGAAAAATTCAGTTGTATTGAGTTTCACCAATGAATTTAGAACTGAAGAAGTTCACTTTGGCTGGCTGATGGAGATAGTTGTGACGGTAAGGCCTACTCTGAATAAATACTTCAGAATTGCGGCCTCGCCAGTCCAGCTTTGCTGGCCGTTTTGTTAGCCAACAGTTAGAAAAGAACTCATTGTCGGAAGATAGTGCGTTTACATCTTAAAAATTATTCCGCAACGGTGTTTACAAATGCAGTTCCCGGGGAAACTCCCAACTAAGGCAAATGACTAAAAGGTCAATGGTTATGGAGCATAATTGCACTGCCAGCAAGTGGAATGAGAGATTGGATTTGCTCTGAGGTCTCACCAAATCTGCAAGATAGGTAGCTGAATGTTTTGTTCATGAGGACCAGCGGGTGAACAACATCAAACAGTTTGATGTAATGCGAGAGAATTAATCACGCAGCTTTATGTTTTTGTTTATCAGGACTGGCAAGTGACCCACCAAAAAAAATTAGGATGTGTACGTGAAACAAACAGTAATGCAGCTTAATATTTTGTTCATCACAACGGTCTGGTGACACACCTCAAACAGTTTGATGTAATGGGAAAGAAATAATCATACAGCTTAATATTTTGTTCGTCATAGCTGGCGGGTGGCACACCTCAAACAGCTTGATGTAATGCAAAAGAAATAATCATA
>CM042757.1:4869747-4895587 GCA_022496165.2 Catalaphyllia jardinei
TGAAAAGACTCTCTACATTAGCCTCACTTTCAAGCTAGTTCCAGTCCTATACTGAGAATACCAATTTGGCCTATTCAACCATGATTTCCGCTCTTTTAACTCTTTATCAAGAAAATGCCCCTAGTTGACAATTTTCTATTCTCATCTCCTGTCTACTGGTAATTTGTTTGTAAACTGAAGGAGAAATCAGTTGTTAATCAATATAATCTGAAGAGTTGAAGGGTGAAAAAAAACCTGTATAAATCCGTTTTTGTTTTTACGTATTGCAGTATATATAAATTTAGTTTCTTTAATTTTCAATTGTCTAGGGTGATATAATGCCCCCTGTAGTGCCTCCCCCACAGGAGAGCACACTGTGGGCCGTGAAGCCAGCAGAAAAAGCAAAGTATGACAATATTTTTGAGGTAGGCTAACCTTCCCTTGTTGTCTAATCTAGGTGGTTAATTCTTTTATAAATACGTTTTGTTAATTATTATGATTATGTTATTTACAATCTCTCTTGTTATTTTAGGGTCTAAAGCCAGTTAATGGGCTGCTTCCTGGAGATAAAGTGAAGCCTGTAAGTTTCCTTTATGTATTTTGAATTAAAATTAATTCTTTTTATTGGTCTTTGTACATTTTCTCTTATAACTATGGGAGAATTTAGAGCTGTTTTCAATTGAGCCTGCTAAAACTAAAATGGAAATAATCACTCTGATATATCACAAAGGTCTCAGACAGTACAGTGAGCCAATCAAAACTCAAAGTAACTACATGAAGCTGACACAAAGCACGGGAAAACAAGTGTGAGTGAGTCAGTCATACATGTAATTGGTTTTGGTTTTACTTCTGATTGGATGAAAAAGTGGGGTGAGTTCTTTACATGTAAAGGCCTCCAGCTTCACTAGCAAAGGTTTATACAACAGTTGTTGGTTGTGCTCTAGAATACGCTGCCCCTGGGGGAACTATATTCCTTTATTTAGAAAACTATTTATAATGATTTTAACTGTATTGCAGGTACTTCTAAACTCCAAGCTACCCATTGATGTGCTTGGTCGGGTCTGGGAGCTTGCTGATATTGACAAAGATGGCATGTTAGACAGTGATGAATTTGCTGTGGTGAGGAAACATTCCATTTAAGTCATTAATTTGTGGTCAGAAAATGTTACTTACCAGTAAAGGTAGCCTGTTACCCTTAAGATTCAATTCAAAAAAGGTCGACAAGTTATATTTAATTGTCATTTTTGCAAATTGAATATTTCGCTATTGCTCAAATGTGTTGTATTTGCCCAGTTTCCAACATTAGGGACCATGTTATCTGTCTTTGTGTTATGTTGTGTGTTTAACAAAAAGATTCCTTGTTCCCATATGTGTGTTCAGAAATAGATCACACATGAGGTCGAAATGTGGTAAGAACAAAAAGGGTTATGGCTGAGTGTGTAACTGATAATCTTACCACATTTCGATGTCTTTATGATCTGTTATATACTGAACAGATGAACAGCAACAGGGAATCTGCTTGTTTTGTATGATAAAGAAACAAAACAGAATGTTTATGATGTCATCTATGTATATGTCCTCCAACAGATTATAAATAAGAATCAATCAAAATGTGAGATTAATTCTACTTACTGAATGTATAATTTAATTTTGAGTTTGTGAGAAATAATAGTGGAGCTCCGGCAGCCCGAAGGGCCACCAAGTGGAGCCCCATACTCATATATAGAAAATAAAAGGAAACCCTTGAGTTGATTTTCTCATGGTTATCATGGCTAGCGGCATTGCTCGTGGGCACATACGCATGATGACGATGACAGAGTCGTGCAACATAGCGGTGATACTCTAAATAATAGGTTGACAGAGACATGCAGCCTTGGTTTGCCATGTACTTCGTTGATATTAGACATGCATGTTATGATCAATTGACACCTATCAAAACAAGGTATCTGCTTACCAGTATCACATGACCATATCACAGGCTCAAGTCTACAACTCATCGAGATCACTTTTTTTTGAAGTTGACCGCTGACCAATTGCTGGTTTTCGATTGGATCGCAGGCTCGTGTCAGGTTAACTTCTTGAAAACAGGGCAGGATTGTTCGGAAGCTAGTTAACGCTAGCCCAAGATTAAAATTTATTCAAACTATTACTTTTTCTTGTATACAAATGTTTTTACTGCTTTGGTTTGTGTATAATGGTGATTATAAAAATTAAAACAGAAAACCTCACAGCAAAGTTACAGAACTCAAATAAAAATTCTACCTTTTCCTGGGTTAGCTTAACCGGGCACTGAACAACCTGGCCAAGGAGCTACACTTTTAGGCTGGCCTTAATCTATTATATTATTCAGTTATTGTAAATATCAAGGAGGCAACATGGATGAGTGGTTAGTGTGCCAGACTTGAAATCTGGAGGTCTCAGGTTCAAGTCCTACTCTGACCACTACTAAACTGGATTTGTTTCTTGGTAGACCCTAGTTCAACGCTTCTAAGTAGCTAACTCATCTGTCTCTTGCCAGTTGGGATTTTTAACCACTTTATGTTAATTTGCGTTATTTCTTTCATCAGTTGGTTTCATTGGCCCTGAAAATCCCCATTATGGAAGTGGTCAATTATGATATTTATTTTTCATCATGCAGATTGAAGTCAATTTTGATCAAATTTCTGCAACATTTTAGGCAATGCATCTGGTGTATCGTGCTCTGGAGGGAGACCCAGTTCCTCTCTCACTTCATGGCAAAGTCATTCCTCCTTCAAAAAGGAAGTTAAAACTGTCATCATCTGCACCTTCATCGCCATCTCCTAAGGGGCTCACTCCGCCCTCAGTCAGCAGTTCTGTTCTCTCTGTCACTGTGAGTTGAACAGTTTTTGCAAATGATAATCTCATTAGCAAATTTGTACAATGTGCCAGAAAGCTAGCTGAATTGTAGTTGAATCTTTACTTAAGAACTCTCTACAGTGGCAAGGGTTTTCATTCCAGCCATGCACCGATGAACAACCTCACACACTGTACATCCTTACCAGTCCGTATCGTGCCACGGGACCCATAAGGCCTCTAGGCTTTCCCTAGAAGCAGTGGTATTGTTCCACATTTCAGATTTCATTCTACTTCAGGTGCATAGAGTTGAATCTGTACAATTCAGAGTAGCCATTGTAGGCGTGCTGAGGTTGGACTGTAGTTTTCTGATGGTTTCAAAAAATTGCCGCTATTTCTCTTTTTATTACAGTTGTTCGATAGCTCAAGAGGCTTAATCTTAGTGATTATCATTTATTATATAAACACCAGTGAGATACCAAGTGAGCTTCATATCTTCACACGTGAAAATAACATGTTATCTTCACACATGAAGAGATCACCATCGTTATGGTAACATAATAAATCGTGCCTTTTTCACTGGTGTTTATATAATAAACAGAATATTACATGCCCGCTTTTGGATATGAATTTGATCTTATGTATTTAGTGTAGATGTTGTGGTTTGTTTTGTTTTTTTTGGTTTAATTTTTTTTAAACCCATTTTTCAAACTGGGTTGAATTTTTCAAACCAGTTTATTTTTTTTGGTCAACTATCTTTAAAAAAGGGAAAATATGTCTTTAAATTCCTCTATCCTATTCTTTCCTATTCTCGCTGATTTATTCTATTCCCCAGCTACTCTACCCTTTCCCCCAAATTCCCATTACCAGTAAGCCTGAATACTAATTAACAGCAGGTTTCACTTTGTTTTTTTTATCTCGTACTCACTGGGATTTGAACTGCCAACCTCTGGATCTGCTTCCCACTGTCATTACCACTTGACCATGAAAGCAATGGATGCTAGAGCTCTCATACTTGTTTTAATTATCAGTTCATCACCTCAAGCCCCTCTCATATAAATTTTAATAAACTTGACTGAATTTAACTTTAATTGACTTGAGTCACTAACTTGAGTGCTTAACCCAAATTACTAAGACACATGCTCACATTCTGCTTAAAATTGAAAATTAAACTGGTTTAAAAATTCCAACCCAGTTTGAAAAATATGAACCAGTTTGAAATATTTAAACTGGTTTAACAAAAGTTATTCCAAAAATAAATTGAAACCATAATATAAACAACAGATGCGGTGACCTAATCATAAACTAATATTAGTACGTGGGACTTTATCTTTATCAGGATCATTCTGTTGTGTTCTTGGAAAACATTCAACTCTCGCAGTACCTCAATCCACCCAGGTGTATATTAAATATGTTTCAAAAACTCATTAATAATTCATGAGTCTAACAGCCAATCAAAACACCTAGAAAGCATCACATGCATGAGCTTTATATCCCATAAAACACTCCTCGTTAGTATTCTTTATATAAAGAATACTGATAAGGCATAACTTGTTTTTCTTGTATGCTGCGCCTCGTGGTTTTAAACCCGATAAAACACTCCTGCTCGTTTTTTAAACATTACACAACAGTCTGGCAGATTTAATGCTGGGGGTAACCCTGTAATGGGCAATCATATCATCTAAACTTAAAGTGGACTGGAAATAAGCACTGCCTTGATGGTCCACTAGTCTTAAATGAAGACTTGACGTAAATTAAATTTGAATTATAATCATGATTATTTCAATTTCAGACCCCACAAGAAACTACTTGGGTGGTTACTAGTGCTGACAAGTTGAGATATGATGCCATGTTTAAGCAAGCTGATAAAGACGCTGATGGACTTGTTTCTGGTACTGAATGGCAGATGTTTTTTCTAATGATGATATAGTTTTGTAATGTAATTGAGATGCTGATCAAAATCCTGAATCAAGTGCTGGCTGGCATCCCTGGGGAAGGAGGAATCCCATATAAAAATATCAGGGATGCTTGTGGAAACCCCATGGCATTTTAAACCCCATGGCTTAAAATAGAGTAGGTTCAAGTACAAGCTGCTGTTCAGGACAGGACTCTGTGCTGGTAGACTGAATTCAAGACACCAGTGGAAATCAAACTTAAAAACAGAAAAAAATAAAAAGATTTATTGTTTCTTTGAGTGCACCCTGAAAGATACTTTGACAGCTAAAACTAGTGGCTGTTTGTCATGAACACCCTACATGTAAGTGAGACCAGAATCCTTGATTTATACCCCTCTGCAAGATGATGATGATCATCATCCCGGACCATTTCATATGCCCCCCTCATGTGTGCAAACTTGCAATCCAAACTCATCCTGCTGTATTCTGTCCATTAGGAGAAGAAGTAAAGAGTATCTTCATGGCTTCTGGACTACCACAGCAAGTTCTTGCTCATATCTGGTAACCCATTCTTCTTTTCTCTCCTCCGCAGAGGCAGAGATGAGTATGGTGTATTAGTATCACCCAACTAGTGGACTAATGCAAATCCTGCATTTTGATTGGCTACGCTACTAGGGGACTAATAGTAATATTTATCAAGTAGCGAAATTCGCCGGTTTTTCTCTCGCTTTTTCCCCCGAGATAAATATTTCTTCAACTTGCATTTGCTAGCTTTATTATCACCATTTCTGTCCAACTAGTTGGGTGATACTAAAACAATTAGACCTTTCGCCCTCAAGGGCCACGGGTCAATAGTTCATTCGGCTTCACCTCATGGGCTATTGACCCGTAGCCCGAATGGGCTATGGGTCTAATAATTATTGTTAATTATTTATATCATTTATATCATTCATTAAATTTATATTATTTATATCATTCTACATGCTGTTGTATGCATATGCAACAATAATCTTTGCCAAAGAGATTTGCAATTGAAGTTTGTATCAGTTTGGGCAGAAAAACCTGTCAGCTTTTCCATTCTGATACTTTTTCTTTCATGACATCTCTTGTGTAATGAGCAGTTTGAGAAAAAGAAATCCATCCTCTCCCACAGAAGGGATTGGAATATCCTTGAGGGTGGGGGTGTTTGGTTAGACCAAGTTTGACTTAATTCTGACTTGGGTCATAAGGAGTAATAATCAGTGCTATATGTTTTCATTTGAAGGGGGCTCTGTGACATAACAAACCAAGGTCGCTTGAATTCTGAGCAGTTTGCCCTGGCCATGTATCTTATTCATCAAAAAGTCATGGGTGTCGACCCCCCTCAGACCTTGAGCCCAGAAATGGTGCCTCCTTCTATGAGGAGTGGAGGAGCTATAACCCCAGCAGGAGGGGAGGAGAGGGTAAGATTCTTTTTTTTGTTTAGAGGAACACTTAAATACAGTTTACCTTGAGTTTTGTTTTTCCATTTCCCTCAAGTCAAGTAAACCTACCACCTCTTGAAGGAGGAAGGGATGGCATAGTGGTGAGAGTGCTTGCTTCCAACCAATGTGACTTGGGTTTAACTCTGGTCCAGAGCCATGTGTGGTTTTATTTTCTTGTTGGTTCTTGTCTTTGTCTGGGTTTTTTTCTCTTGGTTCTCTTGTTTTCCTCCCTCCTCAAAAACCACGATCTGCAAATTCCAATTCTACCAGATTACAGGACCTGCATGAAAACCTGCTAAGGCTGATATGGCTTCCTCTCTAAGTATTGTAATTGTAATTATTTATAATATTTAAATATTTTTTTTTATTAATTGTTTAAAGCTGTAAATGGCTCTTGTATGTAAATTCATCTCCCTCATCCTAGACCTGACTATGAAGATGGTGGCTCTTTCAATGTGGTGACACTTATCTTTTTTCTCGGCACTATTTTGTTTTCAATGTATTGATATACGTACATACTTTATTGTTACCTCCCCAATGGGGCTTTTCAGGAACAATTATTTAAATTACAATTAAAATTAAATCAATTTACAACATTGTCTAAAGTTTGTAATCAATAAAAATACTAAAATAAATGGAGTTTAAGAAGTATTTACAAAATTGTCTAAAAGCTTATTCTTTAAGATACGTTTAAGAACTTGGACCCAACGTCTAATGATATTTGTATCTTTTTTTTCATCTTTATTGCTCTTAGAAATCAAATGTTAACAAATTTTGGTTTCTGTTCAACAGGAAGGTGCAGCTGCAGGAACAGCAATTTCAGCCCTGAGTGATTTTTCAGCCATCAAAGAACTTGACAAAATAACCAAAGAAATAGAGGAACTGGGAAGGTTTGTTTACCAGTTCTTTGGTTATTTTGATCTTTTTGTAATAATATGCAGGATTTGTACCTACACTGCTGGTAAAAATTCATCGCCACTCAGGACACTTTTGATATTGCTGGTCCAGGCAGTATGCAGGACACATGCTGATACATACATGTAGTACATGGTCATAGTGCCTACTTGATGTTTGTGAGGTGATGGGTTTAAATTCTGTCACAGGGTCAGATTTTTTGCATGACATCATCATTTACAAACTTAGCTATGTCTGCCCTTAACCTTTAACTTGATTCATATTCAGAGAAAACTACTTGTTACAATGCAGTGTAAATGTCTTCAATGGAGATTCAATAAAAACCTCTGCAATGAAATTTCTTATTTCCAAGCACGTTTAATTTTATCATGTTGTTCTTGTCAATCTCATGCTTTCTGTTGACTATTTTCATAGGGAAAAAGCCAGTTTACAGCATGAAATTGAAGAAAAAGAAGACATGATCAGACAGAGAAATTCAGAAATACAAGTATGTAGTCGTGCTTTTTTTATGTTAATTGCCGAACGCATTTTACCATATCACCACATCCTGCAACATTTAATTATACTTGGGCGATGCCATATTGTTGGTTGACGGACCTAAAAGAGCGGGTTTAAAATATTGTGTGGCTCTACGACGATGATCAAAAGAGAAGAGAGTGAAAAGGGAGTTACACATAAAAAAAGGGCGACCTGAAGGAGGTATTTCAGGTTCAGTCCATGCCGAAAGAATGCAAAAACTCAGTTTTATTTCTACGGTTAGGTCTACTGTCTACACTGGTCCGTAATGAAAACGGAACTTTTCAAAAACACTCTTCAGACCAGAGGAGTTTGAAATCGGTGACCTCACAATAATCATGTGATTTCCCTTCCTGAGTTTTTGTTTTTCAAACACAAATTCAAAGTGATCGGTGCTTCTTGTGTTTTTAATTTCCTCTGGCATAGTGTGAACTAATAACCTTTAATGTGTTTCAGAGTGGAACTTTCGTTCTCAATTTCCTCTAGCGTATTGTAGATGGGGTCTGAAATGAAGGCAGTTGAAAGAGAGGCAGTTTGAAAGGAAATATAGTGCAAAGAGACAGACTTAAAAGAGAGAGAGGCTAAATAGAGCATTTCTTATGTTTCTTCTTTGCAGAATCTACAAAGTGAGTTTGAGAAAACCAAATTAAAGTATCAGGAATTAGAAAAACAAAAAACAGAGTCGCAGGGAAAACTGGATGATTTAGACCAAGAGGTAAGATAAGTTAACTTTAAAGTTCAGTCTTTGTTGTGTCTGTTTTGTCCCTGTTGAAGTTTACTCTTAGCTGCTCTGCTTAGAGTGGTGTTGTGTGACAATCCAACACGAAAGAGCTACATGCTCCCCAGTGTCACGCACGACTCAGGGCTGCTAGCCATCCCTTTCAACAGTCAAAAACCCTTAACGACTTCACATATAGTGCTTCTAGGAATAATACTGTTTTTTGTTTTCTTTTTACCAGAAAGCCAAATTAGAAGAGATGTTAAAGGAAATGAAGCAGAAATGCGATGAAGAAACAAAAACGGTGAGATTGTTATTAAAAAAAAACTACTTTGCGTTCAGTTCTTTGCTAGAGGATGATCACAGCCACTGGATAAAACAGTTCAGTTGACATGAATGTATCTTATAATTTATGTAATATTTGATTCTTTTCTGCACTTCTCTCTTCAGATAAACAGTTTACAGGCGCAAATCTCAAACTCAAGGAAATCAGCCTTGGTGAGTAGAAATCTCTGAAATCTTCAACCTTCAGTTCACCAAATTAGATAGGCATCCAAAATTAGTTATCTGTGCCCAGAGAAGGGGTGTACATTTAGGTTTAACTTCAACCTAACCCCTTCAACTCAAAACGTTGCCATGAGAGATGCCAAGGAGACAAAGAGATGGCTGGTATTTCAGGTGTTGGCTTTTTCTATGAAAACTTAAAAGTAGCGTCTATTCGACGTTTTGACGCATCAAGCATCATTATCAAGATTAAAAATGCGTTAAATGTCAAAGTTGTTGAGGGAGTGGAGTTTTGAGTATCATTATATGGCATCCTTTGTGAGTGATAATGCAAAAAAGCCAATACATGTAAAATGACATCGCACAAGTTGATTGTGACTGATTGCACGTTTAGTGATGGTGTGAGCTCATGTACTATTCAACATTTTGCAAACGAGGCAGTCAAGTTTATTCTGGCACCTTTTGAGGACCGAGAAATTGTCCTTGATTGTTGGTTTCTCCTTTTAATGCCACTAAATCCCTGTCATCAACTGTTAACCACGACAAATGCTATTTCCCTTGATTTAGAAATGAGTGGCTATTGCTGCACTTACGCCTTATCGCATTGTGTGAAACAGCAGCTAAACACCTGTGTTATTTTGTGACCTTCAATCTGTGAATTTTTACATAACTGAAATAACAATTTTTTTTACAAATATTCAGCAACAAGAAGAAGAACTTAGCCAAGCAAGGGATGAGTTGAACAAGATTAGAGAAGAAGAAACAAAGCTTGAACGTGAAGTAAGTTTCTTGGACGTCTCTTATACGCAATAATAAAATCTCGTTTTTGCTTTTTTCATGTAAAATTGTTTTCAAACTTTTAAACATTGGGGCTTTTTGTTCACAGATCGAAGCCAGCAAAGAGCATCTCGAGACTGTGCAAAAACAAATTAAATCTGTTCAAGCGGAAATTTCGCAGGTAACTGCCGAACGGTGCAAACAGAACCTTAATTTTTCATCTATAACTCTAGAGAAAAGAAAGAAAAAAAGAAAGAAATCAGTGAAGGAGTCTTCTTTGAAAAGCCTAGTTTTTGCAAAGATATCCTATCTGTATGTACCCAACTATATAATTGTACTGCGACGAGCAAACAACCTGCATATTTGTTTAATCGCTCAAGATACACAGTTAAAACTTTTATTAATTTTTTTTAGGCTAGATCAAAGGTGTCCACACTGGAAGAAACAAACAGTAGTTTAAACGCGAATATCGCTCATTACAATTCCCTGATGAACTCCAACAGCTTATCTAGTGGTCCAGCCTCCATTCCTGATTTTAGTCCTCTCTCAGATGCGTTTGACATGACACCGACTCCTTCAGAAGCAGATGCTATGAGCGTCAGAGCGACGGTACGTTTGCGTAACAATTTGTTACCGTATGATGCGGGGGAATTGACCTGCGATGGACTAGCATCCTGTCCAGGGGAAGTAGACCCAAAGTAACCCCTTTGTCCCCTAGAGCAGTTTTCATTGAGTGTGAAGTGAAAAGTGAAGCCTTCGAGCCCCGTTTCTGTAGCATGAAGCGGCTAGAAGTATTTCTACTTCCCCCAAATAGCTGGTGCCTATTTATACACCTGGGTGGAGAGAGGTACTGTGAGAGTAAAGTGTCTTGCCCAAGAACACAACACAATGTCCCCGGCCAGGGGCCCGTTTCTCGAAAGACCCGGTAACTTAACGGGCCCGAAATCAGATTTTGAACTCAAAATCTCAAGAAAAGTAGGGTGTGTTCAAAATTCTAATAAAGTCCATTTTGTTTCTTAAGCTAATAACTTTACTGTATAATATTCAAAGCTTTTGAAACTCCCATCTGGAATGGAAAACAAAACAACTTAACGGGCCCGGTAATTACCGGGAGCTTCGAGAAACGGGCCCCAGGGCTCGAACCGCTCGCTCCGGAGTCAAGCGCACCAACCATGAGGCCACCGCGCCTCCCACATTGAGTAACCGTTGAGTATCAAAAGGTAATTGGTTTTGCGACAACTACGCTACACGATTGGCTTAAAAATACTCGCGCCACTTTTTCATCCAATCACAAGGAAAACCAAAACCAATCGTAACGCGTTCGCACACGTTTTCCCGCGCTTTGCATCAGCTTTGTGATTGGCTAGAGTGATAACTTTGGTTGTGGTTGTACCACGCTCAATTGAAAACTACTCTAAAAGCATAAACCAATCAGAACACAACGTTTAATCTTTCAACCATTGGCAAGCGCTCAAAAAATCATGTGTTTCAAGTTTACACCTGATCGGTCGAGAAGGCACCATCTTTGTTGTGATTTGTTGTGTTGTGACCGAGCACTTGGCGCCAGTTTTGTGAACAAGCTATCTCATTAAATACAACACCACTGTAGTCTAAAGGCTTTTAACTCGACACAATCTCAAACTGAGAAAGACAATGTTTTCTTTTGCTAATATTTTTCAGGCTGGAAGTAGCCCTGTTAGCAGTATAAGCGGTTTTAGTGTTGGATCTGGCCGAGTAGATGAAGCTGTAGATGATTTTAAGGTAGATTTCAAATTTAGAATTTTCTGCAGGTTATCCATCCATCAGCCGTTTGATTAGACTTGCCGGTTTGGAATGTAGAGTCAAACTAAGTAAATGTTTTCAAGTTCGTCGTTTGCAATCCATGTTAATCTTCTCCATCCTAAACTATCCTTGTTCCTTTATGGTTTATTATTATCTCTTTGTTGTTTTTCTATCTTAGTAAACTACTATTTTCAGGTTTCTTTCCATTTAAAGGAAATTTTTGAACGTGGCCAAAATAACTCAAAATACCGTGACTGAGTTCCTTTAAGTCCTCATTCTTTTAATTTTTTTTTTCAGGATACAGATCCCTTCAAGAGTAAAGAAAATTTATTTAGCTCCTCAGAAACAGGTGATCCCTCTTTTACTTTCTTATTTTCTCTTGTACGGCTTTGAAGTGCTGCATGAAATACCAAATGATCAAAGCAGAGCCACATTTATATACGGTGCAATTGTGCAAGTTTATTCTTGTTATTGTGGCAGTGTTGCGCCTTAAGTAATGATTCGCGCAAGAACTAGGCAAAAGAACAATAGGCTAGAGTGCAATAGCGGCAGTTAATTTTCAGGCGCTAATTCCCCTGATCTCATTAAATCCGAATGATCTGATTGGCCCATACGCAAAAGACGCGAATTTTGAATTTGATTTAAGATCCCTTCTAAATCATTTAAATAAAATTTTATTTCGGCTGCGCTTTAGATACATTAAAAATTGTGACATATCTTAAATCTGGACAATTCGTATGTGCCAATACCTAACTTTTGATTGGCGCATAGAACAATGCTAATTTTTGATCATGAGGTAGACAAAAGGGAAATGAGGAAAACTTAGGAGAAAAATGCTGCTTATGTCGGGGTTTTCATTGCCTTTGGGGCGATTTTTGGACATCAACCAATCAGGTTCGTTGATTTAATTGAAATTAATAATCAAGACTTAATCGATTTTGCGTTTGGCTTTCCTAGTTCTTACGCAGACCATTACTTAATTTTAAGTCAAAACTCATTTGACTTGTGTTCTCTTTCAGAATCTAATGACCCTTTCCATGTAGACGACCCTTTTAAAACAGATCCGTTTCATTATAAAAGTGTTTCCTTCGCAGACCCTTTTCCAGGAGATCCATTTGAGGTGAGAACACACCAATGGCTTGTTAAGACAATTTTTTCTCCAGCATTTTGTCTCAGTAGGGGGACTACCTTCTAACTAAAGGACGGGGATGCTTGTCGGAAATTTGAAAAAAAAACCCTAAGTGGTATCAAGATCCCGTTTTGTGGGCGTGGTTTGAAATTTTTTCACCCATAAAGTTTTTTTTTTCATTTTTCCACCTTTATTTCATACTTCTTTTTTAAGCTCAAACACAACTACATCACATTAATAATAACACCTACCATTACTGATATTTATCATTTTACATGTCCTGTTAATAAAAGTTAAATATTTTAATTAAGTATCTAACAAACTATTTATGTTAAGTTGCCATCTAGCCTGAAAATAACGTTCTGTATTTTCACCCCACCAAAGGTACAACACAATATCTCTTGTCATATTTTTTTCGGTTTAGCACCTTTAAAGAAACCGCAAAAGTTCCCGCTGTGAACCGTTTGATGCTGAAGACTATAAGAGCTACCAAAACCACTTTTTAACCCCTAAAACGCACCACAAGTACCTCCGCCCTTTTCATACGAGAATTCCTCCCCTGACATTTTGTGGACTCTTCGGTGACATCCTTTCATCGCTAAGGCAACGTTCCTTTTCTCCTATCCTGGTTCCGATGTAGTTAATCCACATTGTTTGAATGTTTATGGAAGCTTGGACAACAATTTAATAAAATTATGCTGACGATCTGGCCACAACGACGAGGGGCCTGCGAATAGTGAGCTGTGTTACCAAGTAGAACGAAAATCTAAAACCAACTTTTCTTTCTAGTCTGAACGATCCATCTCCCTGGATTGTTAGAATTGCAATCTAAGTTTGGTTTGGCCATAAATGGAGCAGGAAATCTTCTTTCCGTTCGCAAATTTCTGAGTGAGTAAAGCCTTGGAGCCATGACTGGCTTATAGTTGCCAAAGCTTATCCTGCTTTCTGTAGCATGAAGCGGCTAGAAGTATTTCTACTCCCCCTGGATGCCAGTCCATTACAGAACACTCCCCCGCAATTTGTTAGGTTCCCCAACAATTCGCCGGTATCCATTTATACCCCTGGGTAGAGACAGGCACTGTGAGAGTTGAGTGTCTTGCCCAAGAACACAACACAATGTCCCCGGCCAGGGCTCGAACGTAAGTGTAGCATAATGTTAAACGTGACTGAGGTTTGTGTTTTGTTCATCAGGGTGATGATCTGTTCAAAAGTGATCCATTTAAAAGTGATTTACCAGCCAGTGGAGAATCAAATGGTACTGGTTCAGGAATAGCCAATGGTGAATTAATAGCTTTATATTTATTAATATCTTAGTGATAATTTTAAAATTTCGTTTATTCCTTTATTTACGCTGCAATAATTGTTATGGAAGTTTTTATGCATGTCGATAAGGAAAAATAAAAAAGAACGTGTTGTTTGTATTTGTGTTATTTGTCGCAGTCAAAACCTGCTGTAGCTGCTGAAGATGCTAACTGAGATCTGTCTAAAATTTATGTATTTATGTGCGAGTGTCGCGTGACTTTCTATTTTGTATGTATCTCTCTCTTTCCTATCTCTGTCATGCAACACTACGTTTAAGCCCTCTTTCTTTATGACGCGTGACAGAAATTACTGTCTTAGCGAGAGCAAAGAGATCAAGAGAAACTGATTTTTGAGGATAATTTTATGAACGGGGCATTTTTAAGTTAACTTTACTTTTGTTTTGCTTGTTTTTCCTGCAGGTTTATCGTCTTCACCAGCAAAATCAGATCCCTTCGCTATGGATCCTTTTCAAAGTACATTTCCTAGTAGCAAAGTAAGTGGTTTTTTGTCGTGGTATATTGGGGCAAATATTCTTGGCCACAGCGGCTCGAAGTTGCACTTTTTTTCTTAGATGATCGTGAATAATAGTGAAATTAGAAACTAAATCGTTGAATTAGTCAACTTTGTATTTCAATAGTCCTTCAAGTTCGTTCACAGACGGTTTCAGTTGTCTGTCAACTGCTTTCGTTGAACTCTTATGCTTTAGAACCAGAGCCGACGCTTTCTATGTTGGACTTGACGTTGCGTTGGAGTAATATTTGTTTAGTGTTTCAAATAATCTCAGTGTTTTAAGCAAAAACTTGTTTATAAATCAGAACTCAAAAAGACCAAAGTGGAAATGAATCATCTTTGCGTAATTACTTCTATCAAGGATCGCTCTCATTCTTTAGATCATAAAATGGTTCCCACGCAGAATTATTACAAGAAATTAATACTTCTGAATTTTATACCTTATGCTCTGTTCAATATTCTGTTCAAGTTCTCAAGATCAGTATTCTCCACAACATCCAGTTCCTTCCAATGCGGTACACTGGTCACTGCTCCAAGAACATTTTTTCGACTCAGTTTGAGAAAACGTATCATTCTTGTTAAATTGAAGACGAGAAATGTAAATTGAGAGATTTAAAAAACTTCCTCTTCAAAATTCACAAATACCATTTTCATCCGGCAAAATGGTATAATCCTCGATCCTCAAGTCATAGTATTATGCAAGAAATTTTGCTTTAAAAGCAACTGGCGCACTTTACGTTTGTTGTTAACATGGTATCGGTTGTTGTCTGCTTCATTATAACTGATAATGTTGTTGTTGTTGTAGAGTCCGACAGACAGCTTTTTCAGTTCAGATCCGTTTAAACCATCTGGAAGTGGCTCGGATTCCAAGAAAAACACTGATAACTCACAAGAAAAGGATTCGAGTTCTGTTAAAGATCCCTTCAGCAATCCCTTTGGTTCTGATCCGTTTGGTAAGTTTTCATTATTTACCATAACACTATTTTAAGTACCCCCTTCCACCCCACCCTAAGGCATTTGACGGGTTAGTGTTAGGGTCAGGGGTTGTGGAATTTATTTAGTTTCAAACCTTACAGTATCAGACTGAATTCTGTGAAGGGTTTGCAAATAGATGTAGAGCGGTTCTCATTTGAGTGTGGAAAAGTAATTGGTTTTACATCAACTACGTTACATGATTGGCTTAAAAAACTCGCGCCACTTTTTCATCCAGTCGGAAGTAACCAAAACCAACCGCGCACACGTTTTCCCGCGCTTTTCGTCGGCTACATGTAGATATTTTATTGTTTAGTTAGCTGTGCGCTGAGAGTACTGTGGTACATCAAGACAGTGCCACTCAGTTGACGATTGTCTTTATTCTCATTACCTGTCCTCTTGATAATGTACTGAGTTTGTAAGGAGAAAATGGATGTCGGTGATGCTGATTTATAATCGTTTTGTTATCATCTGTTGCAGGGTCATGATGAAGTGTGATCGACTGAAGATAAAAACGACAAAATGTTTTGAATCGAAATACGAAGAGAAGCAATGTCTGAAGAAGATTATGGCTTTCACCGAGTCCCGTGCTTCACAAAGTACTGCAAATAGAATATCAAGTATATGTATAGAAAATTAATGGCAGAAAAATGCTTTTTCGATCAAAATCCCTTTCAAGAAATATTGTTCTGAGTCTGCAATGTTCCTAAGAGGTTGCTAAGTTACGTCACGTGTCGTTGGACGTCAGGCTGTCGTGAAAGCTGCCGGTGCGGTCGCGAATATTCGTGCAGCATTCTGATTGGCTTATGAGACTCGGAAATGCTACAGCCGGATAAATTGACGAATATTAACCGAATATGGTCGATTTGTTTCTCCGTGCGTACAATGCAAGCGTGTTTGTATTGTTATAAAAGAAATATAGAGTGTTTAAGACGCGCATGGTTTGTGACTGAATACTGGAATTTTGAAAGTTAACATGGTTAATGGAGCATTATACGTAAATGCATTGTTTTTATTAATAATAGTCATTTAACACATTGCTACGTTTTCTTCTATGGAGTTTAGCGCAATCTTGAAATCGAAGTTGCTTTCGTCAAGCAAGCCAGCCTAAAAGGTTATTTATTTGTACTGATGTGTAAGCATTTATTCAAGGGTATCTCTGCCGAAAAGAATCTGTAATAGTACCCACATCACGCTTATCTTAAGTGAACATTTAGTTAGATTTCCTTGTCAGTTTCAGTTCTGAAGAATTATTATTAGGCTCTTCGCAAAGAACCTGCTCGCAGGCTAAACAATTAGTTGACAATTTTGTTGAGGTATATCGTGCGAGCCATCCGTAGAAACCGCTCTTTAGTTCAGCTATGGAGGAGATGGAAAATAGCTAGTTTTATCGTCGAAATTTAACGGAATTTTCTTTTAAATTTCCGTGCATATATGGAGGTGCGCCTCCCACTTTGTTTGTTTTCTTAAGTTTCTCTGCATTATTCCCAGTTAACCAAAGAAACAATGTACTCCTTCCTGCACAGGGTGTGGTTCGTTCTTCAAAAGTATTTTTGCGTTTTCAGACTTATTTTAAAATTTATACATACTGCTATGAATGGTTAACAGCTAAGTGCACGCAAGAGGAGATGAAGGTTGAGACAGTTAATCCCCTTAATCCGCTTTATTTCTAAGATAATCCCTCTTGAGTGAGTTCTAGATCACTCTCAGGTTTGGAAATCCCAGACGGTCTGAAAATAGCCAATCCTGTGTCGCGGATTTTGGTCACGTGAACAGCCCAAGCGGCTTTCACACTTTATATACTTCAAGAATTAACACAAGAACTGGGCACAATGTCTAAAAATAACTTAAGAGAGGTTACCTTGGAAGAAGCCTATATGGGAGATAACTATCTCACCCTTTATCGTCCCTCTGAATAAGTCAATCATTATGTTAAATTGAATTGAAATTAAATTGTTACAATACAATATCTCAAGTATTTTTTTTCTCATGTTTTAAGAGAAACTGAGAACACCAAAATATGCTAGTTAGGTCTGCAAAGTTGAAGAAATCGGTCAAAATTTTTCAAGTTTGCCATCCTTAAACTACTCGGCAAATTTGCAGATATAGCCAGGATTTCAAACCCCTGAAATTACGTAAGATCTCGAAGTAGTGGGTACAGGGGAACTGTTCCTAAGGGACAGGACGTGATTAATGGGGGTCCCTTGATAAATGGTTGCTCTGCAAGACAGTTTAAAAGACGTAATCCACAAAATCTCTAACATGTTGAATTCTTACAAGGCAACCATGTAAAACAGTTTACAGCAATTTGATAATCTTTGAAGCTTAAATGATGCAAGTTTTGACCGTGTTAAAATAAAGACTGTATAAATGTAAGTTTGGTGCTCGCAAACGATCGTGTAATGTCGACTGAATACCTTACTAACCCAGAAACAATGCTGATGCTGTGTCTCGTGACCCAACTGAATATTTTATTTTTCTCAGGGTTTGTGCCCTTTTTCAGAAACAAACTCTAAAATTCACAGTAAACTATTCACTCCCTAGATCTCAATGGCAATTATCCTTACTGTCTGTTATAAATTTTATATTATTGCTCGAGTTTAACTAAGAGAAATGGGTAACAGATTTCTAGAACTTTCCAGGACCGGTAGCCTTTTTTCTAGGATTTTCCAGTATTCGAGAATGCCACAATAGAATTTCACTACTTTCCAGGTCTTCCTGGACCCGTATAAACCCTATTTTGCTATATAACCCAGCTTCCGCTCTTTGCAGCTATCTGTTGCAATTTTATTGTACAATTTATTTTAAATTGAAGCCGTTTTTAGTAGAAAAGTTTCACTGTCACCCCTACCACTAAATACTTTGTTTGAAATATCACAAGGATTCTATTTTTAAATAGATGTTTTTGACTTCAAAATTTGTGATTTTCCATAGGAAAATGTTTCACTGCTTGGTCTTGTTTAGCACTTTTTTTTCAGTTTTAAACAAGCGAGGTTATGGAATAAGTAACAAAAAATGTTTAATCAGAGTATGTACGAATGTAGGGTAGCTCGTCTAGTTTTCCAAGAGCTAATGTTATGTAACCTCAAGAGTATTAGTTTAACGGCTCAATCAAGGAAACGTATCAGCTGTTAATAGTAAGAAACTTTATTGAACACCATAAATTCAACGATCTTGACGTTAAAATGTGGAATAAACATCAGTTAACATGCTCTAGATGCATCTTGTCATTGCTTTTTAATTTCAACACAACGCAGTAGATGAAGAAAATTTGCACAAACTAAACAAAGACGCGAAGTGTTTGTTTCGCGTGTTTTCTAGCATTACTTTGTTTCAAGACGGGTATTGCATTCTTCCTTCGGTGCGTTGCTATGTCGCCGGAAGCAACTTAAAAGTGTTCAGAGTTTCATTAATTGTTTAAAATCCAGGTGAAACAGTAACATTAAAAATGAGTTGGTGATCCAATGTTCGTCCATTCTCAACCGAAGCTACCAAAGCCATACATGTTTCGCCACCAGTTCCCCTAGAGATACATGTAGAGGTGATTTCCAAAGATTAACTCCATATCTGCTTCATGTCTGGTCTGTTCTGCCTCAACGTAGTGTTCTAAACTCGCTCTCCGCGGATTCGTCTTCCCAACTGTGTCGCATTTAGTCTGGTCACGTTCTGGCTTTCTCTCTGATTCGCTGACTGGTATCGCCGTATTTCAGTGCGAGCCATTGTATCAAGTCTGTAAAGGGTCGTCTTCGTTCCTCCATTAGTAAATCCGTTGACTATGATCACATTTTTTTGTTGGTCTTTATCGTTCTGCAAAGTATGGACCATCTTTCCAGCAAAATTCACACAGCACCACAAAACGGTTGATCAAACTGTTTCGTTTGTGGCTTAAAACAGACGCTTAAAAAGCGTGTTTAATGATAAATGAAGCAATTTCATTGGTTGGATGACTGAATTACGACACAACCTGATTGGTTCGCGAAAATAACAAACAATTTGATTAGTCCGTTAGAATAATATTCAACCCTATTCATTTACGAAAGTCAGAGGAAATGAAGCCGGTCTGATCTGATCGAAATAACTAATCCAGTAAACTCTTCAATCAATTCTCTTAACTTACTATCACACATTTCCTTCAACACCAGTTGCGAGAATTAAGAGATAAATCAGAGAAAATATCTCGATGTTTCCAAAATTCTCGTATTCGTGACAAGACAATGACATACTGATTACCCTTGGGACTACCGAGAAGGCTTTGTCAAATTAATCATCTTTGTTATCTTTTCGATGAGTAGCTTACCCTTTGTGTGTTCATCGTTCAGACTAACGCGTAATACGATAGTTTCCTTGCTTGTCGCCTTCGGAAGTCGTCATATTAGTTTTAATGGGCGCCTAAAACTTTTCCCAGAACAACAATTCACTTTTGCCCTCTCCGCCCCTGAACAATATTTACTTCTTTCAGAACGCAATTTTTTCGCCGGCGCTTTAGCTGATTGTTCTTTTCATAATTAACTAAAGATTTCTTATTGCCGCGCGCAATTTGCTAACTCCTCACCGCCAACTTCAGTCGGAAAATTTACCAAGGTTTTTGTCTGTAGTTTCTTTACAGCGCAGCATGGCATGTTGGCTTGGCCGGGACATCAGCAAAGGGATTTTCTTTCTTAGAAGAGATCGATTTCTTTGTGAACCTTTTTGCTATCAATTTCTTTGTTGTTGGCCTCTCCAATTTGAAAGCGGTGACTTCTTTTGAATGTGAAAACGTTTTAATTGCTGTTAAGAAAACACCGTGTCGCGCCGGCAGGTGATTACTTTCCTATTACCCGGCAGGCTGAACTTACTGAAAACTAACATTTTTCGAGCGTTAGGCCTCAACGTAACTGAAGCAATAAATTCAAAACCCAACATCTCATTATGTCAGTCGCAACCTCCTGTGCGAGCACCCCTTTTCAAAGTACCATCTACTAGCTTTATTGCGAAGTATAATTTAAAAAAAAGAGAGAACAAGAAGGACTCAGGTACTTTCAAATGGAAAAAATAAGTTACCATAAACACGGGAGCGCAAGCCGCACCTTTTTGCTCAAAATTTTCATGTCAAATCGGGGATGCGGCTTGTCTGCTAGAACATCTGGACAACAGCCTAACATTCATGACCAGGGCGTTTCTTTTATTCCGAGAGGAAAGTTCAATGTACCCGCCTCCAACTGCCTGGCTTAACGTAATTTTTCCTGAAACATATACACCCGTCTGAAATGACGATAACAACTTGGAGTGTGTTTCGCATGTTCAATGGTAATAGCAGAACGGGAAAGCGAACAACTAAGACAAAAGAAAATAAAAAGAAAAGCTTCAAATAAGAACTACTGAAATCTTAAACTTCTGCGACTGGTTGATTTTACCTTTCCTCGCTATAAAATGAATAAAAATTTATTGTTGGTCACTGCTTTTATTAACTTGGTGGCTCCTGAAGGAGCCGTTTCTTTTGTGAGGAAAATACTGTCCACTTTATGATCGCTCTCCACAAATTCGGAGGGCTAGCCGAAAAGGAACAAAATTTCCACGATTCGCATAATTACTCATAGGCTGAATAAAATGTTATGTTACGTTATGTTGTTGCGCAGCTTATGTTAACTCACACAAAACTAAATAGTCCCTCGTAATGATAAGAATACCATTCCACCCTATTCCTTCACTAAAGTCAGAAGAAATAAAGGCGATCCGATCTGATCGAAATAAGTAAACTCGAGAAAATAATGGTAAACCAGTGCACGCTTCAATTAATTCTCTTAACTTACTATAATACATTTCTTTCAACACCAGTTGTGAGAATTAAGAGGTAATCAGAGAAAACATGTCAGTTGATGTTTCCACAATTCTCGTATTCGTGACAAGAAAATTACATACTGATTACCCTAGGGACTACCGAGAAGGCTTTGTAAAATTAATCATCTTTGTTAACTTTTGATGAGTAGCTTGCCTTTTGGGTCCAACGTTCAGACTAAAACGCAAAACGATACTGTAGTTTTCTTGCTTGTCTACCCACTAAACTTTTCTCAGAACAAAAAATCGCGTTTGCTCTCTCCGCCCCACGAAAACATACAACGCTGGTAGAAAGCAGTCTTTCAGACAGTGCTTTCGCTAATTGTTATTTTCATAATTAACTAAAGATTCATTGCCGCGCGCAATTTTTGCGCATTCTTCACCTCAAACTTCAGTCAGACGTATTTTCTTTACAAAGTAACCTGGCATGTTGGCTTGGCAGACTTAGGAGTATTAAGCTTTTTCGAGACAAAGCAAAGAAATTTCTTTCTTACAAGAGATCGATGTCTTTGTTAACTTTTTTTGCTGCCACTCTAAACGCGGCTACCTCTTTTGAAAGTAAGAAAGTTTTCATGGCCGCTTAAGAAAATGCTGTGCCGCTTCGACAGGTAATGATAATACTATTACTAGGCGCAATGAAATTACTTATAAGGGTAAATTTTGAACGTCAGCCTTCAACTGAAGCAAGTAATTTCCAAACCCAACATCCGATAATAAATTTCAACCTTTTGTTATTTTAACTCGCAGCTCGAGCACCTCTTTTCAAAGCTACCGTCCCCGTAGTTCTCTTGCGAAACGCCAGATTGGCCTGGAGATACCAAAGGTATGGTACAAAGGTCTCCAAAGGTCTCCAAAGAACAGATTGCAAAAAAGTTAATCAAATCAAATGTTGTACTGAAAACCTATCAGTGCATCAATTTTAAATATACATGAGGTTTCTTTGGTTATTCCGAGAGGAACTTGAGATCAAAGTTATTCTACCCTCCTCAAAACCCGGCTTAACGTAGCATTGCCTTAAGTCTGTTTTTTTGTTTTCTGAAAAGGACCAAAATTTCCATGATTCGCTTAATACCTCGGACGTTACCAGAACGGTGGTAAAGAGAGAGGTGAAACAAAATAAACCACAAAAGCGCCGAATAAGAGTTATTTGAAATTTAAAACTTATGTGGCTAAATGATCTGATCTCTCACCGTATAAGAATATGATAAGATTTATGATTAATGTTGGTCATTGCTTTTATTCATGTGGTGGCTCCTAAAGGAGCCGTTTGTTTTATGAGGGATGAAATCCACTTTATGCTCGTTCTCCACGGATTCGGCGGGCCAGCTGAATGTCCTTGGGCATGATGGTGACGCGCTTGGCGTGGATTGCGCACAAGTTAGTGTCTTCAAACAAACCAACAAGGTAAGCCTCGCTAGCTTCTTGAAGAGCCATCACAGCGGAGCTCTGAAAACGCAGATCGGTCTTGAAATCTTGAGCGATTTCTCGCACAAGACGCTGGAAGGGCAGCTTGCGGATCAACAGCTCGGTGGATTTCTGGTAACGACGGATCTCACGAAGAGCGACTGTACCAGGCCTGTAACGATGAGGTTTCTTGACTCCACCGGTGGCAGGAGCGCTCTTACGAGCTGCCTTTGTGGCGAGCTGTTTGCGTGGAGCTTTTCCACCAGTTGATTTACGAGCAGTTTGCTTTGTACGAGCCATTTGAAAGTTTACGAAATTATAGGACAAGAACTATTTTCCGTTTGAGCGTGCTATACGCTTATTAAACTATTTATGCATTGGCGCCCTTAACGCTGATTGGTGGAAAAGGAAGCGATTTTATTGGCTGGAAAATGTATCATACAAAAAATTTATATTCACAGTTCGATCCGATGAATAAAATTGTTCATGTTTTTGGTTAGACACTCGCTAATGGTTTAATTATTACAAAAGCTACACAAGCATCTTGAGGAGTTCGTGATGTTAAATTCCTTTTATGTATTTCTCGAGCTAGGCAAGCCGCAAACCACTGATTTAGCTTTCACCTCGTGTTTTCCGTTAATATAATAATATAACATGCATAGTGTTGCTCCTATTGTCTTAGTTCAACCAATAGAAATATTTCTATGTTTTCTGAGAGGTCATACATCTGCCTATGAATGGCAGAAACGGCAGTTAAGTTCTTTATTTCAAATACTCGAGTAGCAATCAACATGTCTGGTCGCGGTAAAGGAGGCAAAGGTCTAGGAAAAGGAGGCGCCAAGCGTCACCGAAAGATCCTTCGTGACAACATCCAAGGCATCACCAAGCCAGCCATCCGTCGTCTTGCTCGCCGTGGCGGTGTCAAGCGAATCTCTGGCCTGATCTACGAGGAGACCCGTGGTGTTCTCAAAGTTTTCCTTGAGAACGTGATCCGTGATGCTGTGACATACACCGAGCACGCCAAGAGAAAGACTGTGACAGCCATGGATGTGGTGTACGCTCTGAAACGACAAGGCCGAACTCTGTACGGATTTGGCGGTTAGACTGCACAGTCTGCCAACACAAACAAACGGCTCCTTTAGGAGCCACCAAATCTCTCAAAAGTCATGAGCAATAGAATCATTCTTTTTTCCTGAAGACTTCTTTAAAGTTCGAGAATCCCTACATATCTGATACATGATTTCCAAAACTCCAACTTAAATGAGCAAACTTTGTGAACAGACCGTAAAGATTGAACTCGCATTTTTCTCGGAATTTTTTTGTCCTACAATATTTGTAAATTCAAGTGGATGAAACAAAACAGAGAAATCAACTCGGCAGATTTAAAACACATTACTGTAGTTTCCTTGCTACTGGTCCATAGTTATTGGATTTCAACATTTTAGGTCTTAGAGAACTCCCTCATTGTACGCGTCCTAAGGTATTTGGAGTTTTTGCCAAGATTTAAGCAGAACTGAACGCCGCTATAATGGCCTGTTGAGGGATATGAACTACAGTAGGTTGAGACATTTATCGAATCTAAATTTCAATCTTTCTGTCAAATCTATATTCCGAACGGCAAAGCTTTAGCCTGTAGAACAAGCGTAATTTTTTGCGTATTTTAGGCGAGCAGGCGAACAGAGGCCTAAGCGAGGCTAGCAAACCTTCGACGCGCTTTTCTGAAGAGATCAATTGTAAACATTAGAGATCCGTTTGTCATATGGTCTTAGGTTTATTTTAAACCAGGTGGCATACAAATCACTTTTGCTTTCTTACTTCCGACATGTTCCGGAAAAGTTCCACTAACGACACAAGCTTACCTCAGTTTTGTTGTAGAGTCAGTTCGAACATTAGAGTGCATGTCATTGCGGCGGGCAAAAGATTTACGTTTATAAATAAGTTTAGTGGTCGAATTTTTCAGCATTCCAGGACATAATGTCGTTTAGTTACTACTGAAAAAGGCATTAACACACACGCTCAGGCCCAAAGGGCATAACAAAATTTGTACGGGTTAAGCTACCTAAGAAAATTTGTGCGAAGTAAGTTCGTTAACTCACGACAAATTTTCATTTAGGCGCGCTTTTTATTCAAGTATAAACACACGCGCACTGTCGCTTGAACCACATTAGCATGATAAAAGATATTTCGGTGAGCTAATTGAAATTCTATTTGCATTTGTTGAGAATGTGTTGACAAAAGTACTGAACAGGTAATAGAAGCGAGAAAGGACAGAAGGGTCCAGGTTTGCGACCGGTATTAAGAGAAAAAGCATTAACTTAGGAGTAACTGGGTTCTTTTCAGTTTTCACTCTGGCATAAGGAAAAACATTTGATCTTATAATTTGACTCATCTGCTCATCGCAGCACTGCTATATTGATCGCAAAACAGAATAATTCTAACTGAAGAAAAATTGAGCATTTTATGACTGAAACAAAGTCGTATCCTTTAGGGAAATAAACTTAACTAAAATGGAACAAAGACGGTTTTGTTGATCGTGACTTTTGTAATATTTGGTGGCTCCTAAAGGAGCCGTTTGTTTGTGAGTCAAAGCTTATTTAAGCTTTGGCTTTCTTCTCGGTCTTCTTGGGCAGAAGTACGGCTTGGATGTTGGGAAGAACACCTCCCTGTGCGATGGTGACACCGGCGAGCAGTTTGTTCAACTCCTCGTCATTACGCACAGCCAGCTGAAGGTGACGGGGGATGATTCTTGTCTTCTTGTTGTCACGAGCAGCGTTGCCCGCCAACTCAAGGATTTCGGCGCTCAAATACTCGAGCACGGCAGCCAAGTACACTGGAGCACCGGCGCCAACACGCTCAGCATAGTTGCCTTTGCGGAGAAGACGATGGATACGACCAACTGGGAACTGAAGCCCTGCTCGGGATGAGCGGCTCTTGGACTTGGTGCCCTTTGCTTTTCCTTTACCGCGACCAGACATGATTGAAAATACAGTAGTACTCACGAAGATAGGATTCTCGGAGAAATGAAGTCGAATTTAAGCGCGCCGAATTTTATTTGCCGTTTTTCAAGTGTAAAGGATCGAAAGGCACCAATGAGAACTGCGTTTGACAATATAAAACAAAGACTCTGTGTGCTATAAACGAACCACATGCAAAATATGACCTCAAAAGGTCGGCAAGACTTAAAGTGACCAATCAGGAATCGAGCATTTCGATCCTTATGGTAATTGATCCTGTCTAATTTTGTTATAAATACAAAACGCATCATATAGTCTTCATTCAAATCCATTCTGATCTACAGTCATGGCACCCAAAGTTGCAGGAAAGAAAGGCGAGAAGAAAGCCGGCA
>CM042757.1:4895987-4900987 GCA_022496165.2 Catalaphyllia jardinei
TAAACTCACTTTGTGGGTTTCGCGCCAAAACAAACGGCTCCTTTAGGAGCCACCAAATGATGCAAAAGTCAATGACCAAAGAATACAGATTGTTATCAAAAGATCTCAAGCTTAGTAAAAGCTTTAAAACTATCCCATGTATACTATTCTAGCTTCTTATGTCTTTTTTTATTTCAACACTCCAAGACTGATAGCAAATCAAAACAACTATTGTAACAAAGGGATCTAGAAGCGCAGCAGAAGTCAATGACAGCATTCAACGGCACTGATACATTTTCTTGAAGAGTTAGAAAATAAACAGACGAAATACACCAAATTCTGACATTATTTTGGATTAATGCTTGTATCTCTCGTGAAAATATAGTGAGCACCACATTTCCTCTCTTCGTTGATTCCAAAACCCACTATTCAACATCAGTAACATACCATTTATCTGTCTCATGAAATGTCTTCGCCGTATATCGGCGAACATTTATGTTTATTTTAGCACCGTATTCGAACAGTATGCTGATTTCACTCGACTTTGTTCATTTCTTGAACACTTTCTAAAGGAAGCCAGCATAAACCAAACAAAGCGCACTTTTTTGACCAATCAGCTTCCTGCTATTTTTAATCAATGATTGCATAACCAGTTGCCAAGAATCCGCCATCTTTTTGGCGCCGTTGGTTTGCAAACATTTCAACCGAATTTGCCGCAGAATCCGACCTCAAGCCGTGTCATGGGGGTCCTAAACATTCAGGAGCATTTACGACATCGTCGTAATAGAGATATAGCAGAAAATCATGACTTTGATGAGTGAGTATCGTAAAGTAACGAAGCGTTTTGTTTTGTTTTTGCGCGCCGAAGTTCGGGGGCTTAATTAAAGCCGGTAGGTTGTTCGTGTTATTCTTCCAGATCTTTTGTTGTCTTGTCTTGTACAACTTTGTCATATTTCCCAAGTAACTTGAAGGGATTTTAAAAAATAGAATGATGTGGTCATTTTGAAGTGTAGCTCGAATTTCGGGACGACCTTTGATCGCATGGTAAACACTGAGAACAGGTGATTTGTCAAGGAAATTTTCAGATTATTTGGCGCTATCTTAGCATCGTTGTATCTTGGGTATTTTAACATACTTTCCACGTGTACAATCCTCTCCAGACAACAGAAGATCTAAGAAATCACAGCCGCAGTAAGCTGTTTCAGCTGTAAGCTGCCTCGTATGATTTTAGAATCGAAGCAAATTTTCTCTCTTAGTGTTTTGGAGGAAGAGGTTGCCGAGCCTGCTAACGTTCAACCTCCACAACAAGAATCTAATCAGAGAAGGCATACTCGTAATCGATCACAGAAGAGCAAAATACAATATTATAACAGCAGAAATACTGGACGAAAGGCCAAAACTGGAAACAGACCGATGAGGAGGCATGAGAATAGTAAGTCTTCAATTGGGCAGGGATGGGAGGAAGGGGCCTGGGTTGTCATTCGTCACCCTCACCAAATAGTAACTTGTAGCACCCTCAGATACCCCCAGATGAAAACAAGTTCATTTCTCCATGGCGAAATGTCAAACAATTACAAAAGTGTAAGATATTAGAGCCTCCCCACCCTTCTTCCTTTTAAACCAACAAATTAGTAAAATTGTGCACCTTAGAAGTTTCTGCTCATCATATTTGTTACTCTGGGAGACCAGGGTGCATTCCTCATAGACCCCATGCCAAAGTTATGCTGAGGGCTTTGAAAATGTATGCTGAGTAGGCCACAAGTCTACCCCGTTGGTAGCATACTATGCCGACTTGGCCAATAATTGCCCTTGGGCCCAGATATGCTGCTGCACCACCGCGTAAGAGGGGCTGGTGGGAGAAACCCTGGAGACTAGTTTGTTAGATGCAAAAACATTTACTTTGGTGGTGCTTTATTTTATGGAGCCATCTCTAGAAATCAAGGATTTAAGAGCCAGCTAATTTTGACTCAGGTTTTCGCCTATCATTGACAAAGAACTCTGAATTTCTTAGAGGTTAGTGAGAGTACGCCAGTATGTCAGTATGCCAATATCTTGCCAACACACGCCAGTATGCCGCAAAATTTTAAAACCCACGCCAAAGATCTTTTGCCTACCCTAAACTAAATGCACCCTTGGTGGGAGATCGAGCGGTTATGAAACAGGCATAATGACGCCCCATCAGGGTGTGGGGGTGCTGAGTACCCCATATCCCATTAATTTTTGGCTCAAATCATGTATCCCATTATTTTCAAATGTAAAAATGAATGATTTTCCTCCTCAATATCCCATTTTACTTGATCTAAAAATCTCATTTCCCATTAATTTTTTCCGAAAATATACTGTGTACAAAAAACTCCCAACAGGGATATCTTTCCAAGTCCTTTTCAAAAGAAGCCCCCCTTTTCCTGAGGGAGGATTCTTTTGCACTGGCAGTGCAGTTGCTTTTAATACTCACACATGGTCAAGCGGAGAGTTGGTGAGAACAACTGAAAATGATCAACAAAGGGACATTGTCCTGATGTGATATCAAATTCTGACAACCAACATTCAATGAAATGTAGGCCATTCAATAAGGAGAATTAATATTTGTATCTCCCAGATTTCCTGGCTGATGTAATCTGTAAGATGTTTTATGCTGATTATTGTATTCCTTTCAGTGTGTTTTTTGTTGAGTTTGGTTGACCATGAGGAGATCAGAGAACTTGATTTCTCTGATATCATCAGCAGCAAACAGTCTATATTTGCAACACTTTTAACAAATGAGGAAAACATGAAGGTATGGCCCTTGATTACTCAAGTAATATGTGATACAACCCAGTGAACAGTTTACCAGATTCATAGTGGATTTATTATTTTCCACTTGGGAGAGCAGATTAAAAGATATCTGAATTCACCTGATGCATATGGACAAAAGCTGTATCCAGAAAGATCAATCAATCAATCAATAACTTTATTTACCCACGGGATCATTTCACTAAAAAGTGGTCTTCTAAAGAGCCGTGCGAGGATAGGGCCTAAGATGTTTATTATATGGCAAACAAGAACAGTTTTTAAAATTCATTGAATGTAACTGGTTTGTACTGACATTTAGCTTGCAATGAGCTGAATGTAATCCTGCCAACCTTTGCATGTCCTCTGTACTTTTTTTTCTCATCAGGCTTTTAAAGCACTTTTATAAATAAGTATTGTTAAAAGAAAATAGTCAAAGATTTTGCAGTAATTTTTAGTTTGTAACTTTTTCTCTGCAAAACATCATTGGTCTAGATGGGAAAATCTAGACCGCTTTTAATATGCATTTTGGCCAATCAAATTCATGAATGTTGTAGTTCCCAGTCCTTGTGAGACAGAGCCATATAATAAAAAGACATTACAAATTGGCATGAAGATTTGGATGTTATAGTGGAAACAACAGTTTATGAATAAGCACAACAATTAACATCTTCAATTCAAGCCAGTGTAGTTTTCAGTATCCTCACTATTGAGGATATGGAAAATATGCCACTTGGGTGCTGGATATCGTTTCATGTGAGATTTACATGGTGTTTTTTTTGGAGGAAAACAGTTGTGTCTATATAATTAAGATCAACTTTGTAACATCGTGGGTGACAAATTACACCTTTCAAGGCTAGGTGTAAATATGATATTGTAACACAAAATTTCAGCATAAGGCCCTGGAAATTATTAGAATTTTGATTAGATCCACATGAAGTTATTTCCTAATAATTATTATTTCAGGAGTACTGTATGAAGGGGTGAAATTAAATCCACAGTTCAAATATATGATCTTTCATAGCTCAGTTGGTGGAGCACTGCACCAATATTGCAGAGGCCATGCTTTCAAATTCTGTTCAAGCCTGAATTTTTCAGGCTTTAAGTAATGATCCAGATAAGAACTGTTAGTACAATTTTCTATTGTTCTGCAGCAATACGCTTTCTCCACATTTAAACGGTTGTGTTTTAAGGCAGAGAATTTATCAACCGATGGAAAGCAGGTTTATGAAATAAAATATATTTTAACTCTATTTTGAAAGGTATTTCCTAAATGTGTGAAAAACATTTCAACCAATCACAACAGTCGTAAACAAAGACAATAAAAGCTTCCAATTTTTCAATGTTCCCCACATAGGATTACTGTGGTATTTAGATTCAAAAGAGATTTTGTTGAAGGGAAAATAATTGAACAATTAAGGATAAATAGATATAGAGCTACCTAAAGTTTTGGAAGATTTTGCTTATTAAGCCTATCAGAAGTATGATACAGCAACAGCAAAGTTGTGCAAAAGTTAGGCTGCACCTTTCTGCATTCCTTGCTGCATGGTGCTATTCTTCTTACATGGACTGTTACATAAGTTCACAGCTGCTTTAGCTGTTTATCCTACTGCTATGATTATTCAGGTCTTCATATCTTTCTCCACAGTTCAAAGATATGCTATTTCACATATATGTATTCACTTAGCGGTGACACTGTGTTGGATGCAGTGTTGAATTCTCAAATCTAGCATTACAAGTAATTTCTGCACTAATTTGCAAAATAAAATAAATTGATGATCAACAGTAAGGAGATCTTAAACTTTGATTTTAGACTCAAAGGGTAAGGTTTCCATGTTTTCAGATCTGGAACGAGTATGTGAGCCTTTCTGAAGAGGAGCAAGAAGTCATCATAGCACGCAAGACAAAAACAGTGGCTCCTGACAAGGACACTGACTGGGGCAATACAAATGAAGACAGGAACATTCCCACAGAGCAAGGTAAACATAAGTGTATGTAAATTAACAATCCAAAGTTTGTGTTAACAAGGCTTATTAAGCTAGGAGTTTGCAGGTGTGAACACCACCCCTCCCCCCATAACCCTCTGTTACCAAGTTGCTATTTCATTTCAAGTTTTACCTGTACTACAGGTTTTCAGGCATTATTACTTGGCCATTTAGGGCCGTATTATTAGGTTTGAAGTTATATGGCTTATTGACCAGGTATGAGGCCAAGATGGGTGGACATTAGCCACTTTCTTTTTTTGTGTATTT
>CM042757.1:4905987-4913648 GCA_022496165.2 Catalaphyllia jardinei
ATGCTGGTGCCCATGTAGATGGGCACCAACATGGCGGCCAGAAACCAGCAAAAACATCTGTCACTGAGTTTTGCTACAAAAGCGTGAATTGATCTCTCAAAGAACTCAAAACCGTAACAGTAATACTTTATTCTAATACAAGAACTGTTCAGATAGCTGAATTCCCCGAAATAAGTCACCTTTTAAACCAACATCACAGCTCACTCGCCTGTCATGTAAATGCCACATCACACTAAAGCTTAGAAATTAAAGCGTAGTCTATCACTAAACCAAGAACCTACTCAGAGTGAAAATTTCTCTGAATATTAGTTTTTAGCTGCTCTTATACATCATGAAAGTAAAATCTCAGGAGGATCAATAGTTCTGAAGTTTGAAATGTAGTGACATCATGTGAAAACCAGCAATAGCCTTACTCTGGGTTAGCAAGAGATTAGTCTTCCCAAAAATTCAAGACCTTGTACCTTTTTAGCTTGACAATACTCCTTATCTGTCATCTGTGCCAACATCCATTGTCTAAAACAAATGAAACAGTAAAATTATGTGAAGCCTATTATAAACAAGGGGCTGGGTCACACTATCTTGAACTGACAACTATAAACAACATATTAATACAAATTGGACTAAACTTAATTTTCACTAACTGACAGAAATTAACTTATAATAAGTCTTATTTCAACCTTTTTTGGTTCTAAGTACATATTTTTCCCAAATTTACCAAGCCTACTATGAAAAGAATTGTGTAAAAACCTTACCGTCTCTTTGGGCCAGCTGGAAGAAACAAGAGAACAGCACATTAGAAATAATGCAAATTTCTTAAAAGCATTGTATGCATTGTGGCAAGTCAGTCTAAACTGGAAAGTAAACTTGATTGCAGAGTGGTTGTCCAGAATAAAAACAATTGGGAGCTTAAGAAAACGGCAACGGCAGCGACAACGTCGCTAAACAAAAGGTTTAAAGAGCAGAACAATGGTTCTGCACTTTCGTTATAATTCTTAGTACATTTCTTTGTTGTCCTCTGCAAAACAAGAACATGAAATGACTAAGTTCTGTGTTGTCTGGAGAATCTGAACCCCGACAGCTAACATTTTAAATTTTTATCGGATTTATCAATGTGTCCTAGATTCAGTTTCGTGATAGCTTTGACAGAGATACACAAAGTGAATGACTTAAGGGTACCACAAGATTTGTAGGAAAAATATAAGTTCATTTTTTAATTGACGCTGTCCTTGGCATCCCTATCATGGTTTCTCAAGCTCTCTAATGACTATTAAAAACTTGGCAGAGCCGATATTTAATAATAACTGATAAGTAATAGTAGTTGGACTAAGTGGAGTACAATTCAGGGAAAAATTGCACTAATAATTTCAAAATCAGACCAGCATGAAGTGCAAGGTCGATTTGAAAATAAGAGCACAATTACTCCCTAAATTGTACAACACGAGGTCAAATTACTAATTAATTGAATATACAACAAATTTTGTAATTTAAAACATCTTGAGAACTTCTTTTGAGCAGGAAACATTGCGAAGGAAGCCATCAAAGCGCATGTAATTGATAAATCATGTGGGTGTCCATTTACAAAAAGACACCTGTAATTGGACACCCATGATGTGATCATGAGCCAATTTTCTTGACAAATAGGCATGTGGAGAACCAATCATATTCAGGAATTTTGTTATAACTATACTAGTAAATCTACCACTAATTTAACATACATAATATTATTAACGTTCAAAAATTAAGTCCAGTGCTAAGTATGCCTTGGAAGCCCCAAAAGTTCACTAACAGCAATTTACTTTGCTGCTAAGAGACAGCATTGTTACTGCACTCACTTGTTGCAATATCGAGTCCAGTCATGGAATCAGGATGTAAAAAGAACAGCGTCTGTCCTGTACTTAGCACAAGATAGTTTTCATATCGTTCATCGAACATCAAAAGAATCAGGTCACCAGTCTGAAAGCTACACAGAAGAAAGTGATTAACATTATGTTGTGATGTTCAAGTTAGTCCTAAGAATCAAGAGAGGCTTGATCGTTCTTTCTCATGTCTGCAAGTCTGAGATAGTTCTTTTTGTCCAGTCTCAGATGAGTAAAACCAACAAAGTACTTTTCACAACTTTTTAAGATCTGGAGTTAATAGCCGCCTCCATAGAAAATATTATTGACAAGTAACTTGTTTCCAACGAGTTTGTTTCACTGTCATAAGCTACACCTACCATGCGTGCTTGTTTCAAAATGCAGATGGTATATAAAACTATTTCCAGCTCCTAAACCAACAGACTAACAATATTGAATTCAGTGTTTTAGTTCACTTTTACTGAACTTGTAGACGAAGTGATATGCAGATAAACCACTATATTTTACTACCATCCCTTGTTGTTTTGGTGGTAGGCAGCATATTTTGTTTGACATCTAATTTCCGAAGAGTGGATGTTATGTCCTGACAATCAAAATCTGGAAAGTAGATGTCCAATGGATGAGTGAAATAAAATAAAGTCTTTTGGCCAGGTTGCTCTCAGAGCTGCTGTCCTTATTAGCCTATGGACCCTCACCCAAGAAAAAGGTGACTCTGGAGACTCCTGATTTGATTCGCTAGATTCTTGCACTAATATTTTCAGATTGTGTAATGAAGGTATCCCTGATAGATATTTGTCGATCGATACCCTCAATCCACACTTTACTGCGATGATCACTCTTCACTTTCAGTCAATTGCCAGTCAGTCAATAGTCTGTCAACACGACTCAATGGCATGTCTGCAAAAATTAGTCAACTCTCGACCAAGATGTTGATCAAGACAGTAATGATCAAGTGTTGATCAAGGGTCAACTGAGGGAAGCAACTGAAACTTGACTGCGGATGCCTTTAATGCAGTGCACAAGATTCAGATTTTCACCAATTATAAACCTGGACCATGCAATCAAATTATAACAATTGCATGATCTTACTCTCTGAGGGAGATTTTATCCATCTTTGAGGATGCTGCAGTTGCTCCAGCTAATTGCTGCATCTGACTCTGTGAAACATAAAAGTACGATGTTCATGTGCATCTCATCAATTATTTCCCTTTTATTCTCAAGATTGAAATATCAGCTGTCCGGCTAGTAAAAGATTAGCACTGTACGTTTCTTTGGATGTTAGATATTGAAGGATGATTTTCCCACAATTTGATACATTTGTACAAATGTATGGACAAAAATAAAACTGAATAAAACTGTCTGTGAACATGTTCTTGAAAATTAACTTAGGGCATTTTCATTTGGAATCAATCCGGAATAAGAAGTGGAATAATGTGAGTAAGTGTTTGTTTGGGCGCTATTCTCATTCCGGAAAACCTGGATTTCCATTCCGGCTATTTTGCTCTCAGGAGCAGAAAAGCTGGAATATATTGCAGAATATATTCCGGAATATATTCTCATTCCGGAATATCCCAAACGAACGTGCCCTAAACCTTTACCAGATGCCAAGGTGTTCAACAAGCATATATAAGTGAAAGGTATAGGTAGGTACAGGAGAATCAAACATGGAATATTTATAAATTTATTGAAGGCAAAAGCATTTGAGCTGGTGTTGCTCACAGATGCTTATTCAATCAATTTAAAAGGCTAACCAAACAAGGTTGTAGAACCTAGTTACATTTTTAACATAGCACGCTTCTTTCCATACAGCTACAGTTCAGCTTATGGTAACAACTTAACATTTAAAATGGATTCCCTTACTAGCTGATGCTGAAGAACTTTAATTTGTTGATCTTTTTCACCCAAAGCCTGTAAAAAAGTATTTCTCACTTTAACAAAAAGCTTAGAGCTCAATAAACAGATTCATAATCATCATCATCATAATTACCTTTTATTTGCCCACTGAAAATAATAGTTAATCTAATAAATAAAAATAACAAAAGGTAGAAAGGAGACATCCAAAACCCACCAGGTTTATAGCTCAGAGGCTACCTCTATCAGTTGTTTCAAAATACATCATAAATTGTAAGTTCTGTGGGCATGGCATAAAAGAAATCTGACCAAAAAAGGCATGAATCAGTCATCAAAACATAAAAATTCTACATGTTTTGCACTTCCACAAAGGTTCAATAGAATTCTCACCTGTTTCAGGTGCACATCTTGCAATGTTGACCTATCCCCATCTGTAACAGCAAAATGAATTCGAAATGGAGTAAGAAAAGAAAGCAAACATGCAGATTCAATTGGATCAAAACTTTTTAACCTTGCCTCACTTACCAGTTCCCTCTGACAACATTTTTGTTAGTTTCCTGTTTTCCTGTAAAAAAGGAAATTAACAAATTGATGTCAGTTTTCATGCATCTGTCCTGTTATTGATCATAAATTTCGTCATGAGATTGTCAAAGTAGTCTGTGGATCCATGGGGTGATAGCTGAGTGGATCCACAGACTACTTTGACAATGTTATGATGAAATTCATTGTCAATAACAGGACAGACGCATTAAAAACTGACATCAATTTGTTTTTTACGATGACAAATTGTCAAATTGTCCGCTCTTCCTAGTTGGTGCATTGCATAAATTATAAATTCATGCGTCTGTCCACTTATTAACAATAAAAGTTAGCCAATGAGCGTGTGAGAATTTCTGCAGTTATCGTAAAAATAAACATTTCAGTACTGTTACCACTGTTTTCATTGATACGCGACCTTTGAAAACAAAACACCCGCGGAAACATTTCCAAACTTTCTGTCAGTCTTGCGTGTTATCGACAGATCGGATCAAAATCCACCAATCACAGCCATTAGTGTGACCTTCAGGGCATGCTAGTGAGCTGTGATTGGTGGATTTCGATCCGATGTGTTGATAACACACAAGACTGACAGAAATTTTGGAAACGTTTCCACACATGTTTTGTTTTCAAAGGTCACATATCAACAAAAACAGCGGTAACTACAATTTGTTCTTCTCCTTAGTTGTAGTTTTGATTGAGAAAATCTATCAAACAACTCAACACAGTGTTTGACCATCTTTTCAAACAACTTGAAGTTCTCCAAGGATTAACTACTGTGCATCGTATTTTCAACTCTCCTCTTGGGGTTTAAGACTGTGGTCAAACCCTGTCTTTCATGTTTGATATATTATAAGATGAATGTCAATGTAGAGATCGCAATACCAACCCTCACCTCTTCCAGTTGCTGAATCCTCTGTTGATAATCTTCCTCCAGAACAGCATCAGTGCCGCACCTGCCAAAGAAAAATTACTTTATTTCTTTTCCACATACAGCCTGTAGCCTCCCATGCAGATGTTCTTAGGCTTGTCACGCATTCCTCTCAACGAACGTCTGCTTAACGGACCGGTCACATCCGTTCGTTGGCGGTTCACCAATCAAAGCTTCTCTTCCTATCAATGGAAAGCTGGACTTTGAATGACTTTGACCCAACGCTTCAAAATGAGAAATTTTGTGCCGCAAAATGAACTGCATTCTCACTTAGATACGAGTTGCATCAGCAACTGCAGTCGTACAGATTATTTAAGAAATACCGGCAACTGATAAGATCCACATTGAGGACCGAAACCAGGATAGAGTCTTGTCTGAACTAAATCAAACAAGGTGATATTCAACATAAAAAACAGTCGACTGATTAGAATGTGTTGCCAGAACGAACAAAGGAGCAATAAACCTATTCATTGAACTTGAGAAACATAAGCTTAATCAAATTGATGGAGAAAACATAACAATATCTCAGTCTACAAAAACATGTTAGCTTTCTTGAATTAAAGCTATGGTGTCTTCGAAGAAAAACCAGACAAGGATAAATATGATATGCATGATAAGAAGCAACATACACTCTATTTGCCAATAGTTTTAGTGAAACAGCCGGGCCCAGAGCCACAATATTAAATGCAAGTAAGCGACAATGCACAGAAAAATTCTGATCTTCCACATTTTGCCCCTCGAAAGCAAATATCTTGCAAAATAAATGAGCCTAAACAATGCATAAGCACATGACAAACAACAGAGGTATCAACATTAACAGAACTGCAAGTTGGTTCTTTTTGAAACAAAGGATAACTGCTAGTGAACGGAAGAGGCCTGTCCTGTTGAGCAGACATTTGTGGGGAGGAACATGTGACAAGCCCAAGAACGTCTGTGTGGGAAGGTATTTTCCACACAAATCACCATATCATAACAAACAAACTAACAAACTAACAAACTAACAAAACTTGAGGAACCATCCAAAAGCAAAGATGTTTTAAGTGTAAATTTGTGAATTTTGCATGATAGAACAATACATGCCATGAATTTCAACTTAAAATGGTGCGTTTTAAAGCCCAGCTAAACACAATTTCCTAATCAATCACTCTCAGAACCTTGCGTTAAAGGCTGGATCAAATGTCTAACATTGGCTCTTTGCTTATGCATGAGTGTAATTTGCTACTTGCCCTACTACTGAGAAAAGCAATGCTTCCAGTTAACGTAATAAAATATGCTGAGCTAGACACAGCCTTGCATACGGCTGGTGTGCAGGAAATTTGAATTAACCAATCAGAATTCAGCAGGTGGCAAAAACTTTACTGTCCTCTACGCACACCAATGTAAGTTGACAGGAAAGGCATTGAAATCAAGCAAATTTTCTCATTGCTGATAGATAGCATTAAACACTCACGAAAGGGGATTTACAGTTCCCAAAACCATATCACATTGCGAAAGTGAAAAATATGAAACATCTTGTGTCTCCAAGCTTCTACTTTGGGACTAAAAAGAGCAGTTTGTTGAGCGTCGCCATGTAGAATAATAGTTGTCTTATTTTGAACAAAATGTGCTGTTCTTTGTCAAATTAAACCCGGAATTCACCAGTCAATTATTAAGGGAGGCCAAAGCAGCTTTAGCATTGTCTTTATTTTAGCTAGCGGCCAAGAAACAGGCTATTGTCGTGTCGCATAGGTAGGACGGCTAAGTTATGACTGCTGCACGTACTGCAGGCTCATCCACCATATATTTATATGGTCCAAATTGTTGTAGAAAGAGGACCATACAGTGAATATCTAATGTCAGCAACCCTCAGAATGATGAACTACAGTACCATCATGAAACAATTCAAGGACACTTACTCAGGCTCTTGGCTTTTACGTGCTACATCCTTGTTTATTTCTGCTTCCCACATTTGTCGCTCAAGTTGTAGCAGGGCTAATGTTGATGCTTTCTCCTTTTTAATCTGTTCTGCATACTCTGCCTCTTTGTTTTGCATCAGACTTTCAGCTTCTAAAATTTTGGATTCCTTGTCTTTTAAAGCTGAAAATAAAAAGAATGGTCAGAGCATGTTAATTGAGCAAATACTCAACAGTCTAATTCTGAATATTGTTACTCATTTGTACAACTTGACAGAGTGAGGAGCTGTTGGAGCACAGCATCTCAGGGGCATAGCTTAGGGGTCCGGGGCTCCCCATCATCCCCCCTTTTTGTAAGCCTTTTTTAGGTAAACAACCTACAACAGGTGGCAAAAACGACATGACAATCTGGTGAGTACCCTCACTTTGACACAGTGTGAGCCCTCCCCCCACCTTTGAAAACCCCTGGCTACACCCCTGTATCTTGCAAAATACATATAACAATCCAGGGTCCTGGGTCAGGTTGCTCAAAGCCTGATTAACCTAATCCAGTATTACCGAGAATTTTGATTTGATCGAGTTTTGTAACATTTC
>CM042757.1:4928648-4941872 GCA_022496165.2 Catalaphyllia jardinei
CACTTTTATCATGAGCCCCTGGCTCGGGGCATTGGAAGACTACCCCCTGTGTAATCTTGACATTAAATAAATTATCTTATCTATCTTACCTCATCTATCTTATCTTAAACCAGCATGGCAAGCAACAAGTAGTTATGAAATTTAATTATTTAAAACATTTGTACCTTAATCTGGTGTGGAGGTTAGCAGACAGCTCATCTTTGGCTCTTGCACATTTTTTTCTTATATCCCTTTTAAAAAAGTAAACATATTTCTGTTCAGTTCTCAAACTTACACAGTTTGGTACTATCAAATTTAGTTTTGACATCACTTGAACATGAACTTCTTTCAAGGAAAAAAGTCATTAATTTAGTTTTCTGAACCTACTTGGCTAAACAGGTAGAGATGGGTGACTTTCTCAGAAACCATTTCCTTTTAACTCAAGATTAACATGTTTGTATGCAGCTGTTATGTGCCCTGTAATTCCGGAGCTTAAACTGGATTTGAATTCTTAAACTCAGTGCTTGGCACCAACTTTTTTCAATACTACTGGTAGGCAGTGGGCTTAGTAAGCCAAAGAAATCACTAAAACAAAACAAGACTGGAAAAATACACCAGAGGAGTAACAAACCATTCCTATCCTTCTGGTGTCTTATCACTCCCCCAAAAGCCTTTCATTTCTCAGAGTGACACTTGAAACAGCTAATATTGATCTACATTGCTCACAGGTTCTCTAGTTTAAATTACTAAAAGCTATTATAGAAACTAGCCACTGATGAAGTATTCTTCAAAACAAACTTTCCAAGTTAGAGAATTGTAGTATTAAATCTATTTTTCGACAAAACTAACTAGTCTATGGGCTTGTAGAAGTTCATATTCACTAGCCCAGCACAAAGGTTTACTGGTTCTCGGCTAGTGGGTTAGCATTAGTCTTGAGTACTGAAACTGCCTGATCAATGACTGAACAAACCTTAAATGTGAGTGATTCTTTGTCAACATCATAAGCTGCTTTTGATGACTAGCACACAGATCAGGAAGTACTGAAGGGTCACCGATAAGCTTAGCTCGAGCTTGGTTGGACTGAAAGCCTTGTGACATATCAGCTTGAGATTGTGTCAGGGTCTTTACATTCTGGAGAATCTGTTGCAGTCCTGCCAGTCTTTCATCCAGTCCTTTGATTTCTTTCATGTTTGTCTTATCAAGAGATTCTGTAACAAAGAGAAAAAACTAATGCCAGTGACACATAATAATACCCCACCTCCTCAGTATGATTATACTGTCATCTCTCTCTCCAAGACAAACACATTTGCGACCAGCCCTACGTTGTCCCCTATAGAAAATTGCAGTCACAGAGAAACAAGTGAAATTCAGTTGGAACCAGTGAGACAGCCATCTCTGCCTTTGGGACGTGCCCACCTTTTCCAAACAATGGAACCCTGTTAATGCTGTCACCAACAAGCCTCAGAAATCTGGCCATATTAATAGGGTGGCTGTACTAAACGTATTAAACATGGTTTTCTGAACAATAAAACAATAAAATGACTGACTGAGCTTTTCTTCCTGCTAGAATAAAGTGTCTGTAATAACAAGGTGGCAGTGAAATTGGATTCCACTGTATTGAGAGATTCAGCTGTACAACCCTGTCACATGGCCTTTTCCAGTCACTTCCTTTGGCCTTGTTACAGAATTCTCCACAGCATTAAGGAAATCTCTGCATTCCACTGGTTCAGCAATCAATCGGACTGTATCCTTCTGTATTCTAATGTTTATTTATGATCCACACTTTCTACATTCAATCGATCTCAATCTCTATTCATTCTGACAGTTACAAGATAGCTATTCTATTTATTGGTTATTACAATGGAAATACACGCCTAAACTACATAAAGCCATTGTATTCTTAATTACTTATTCATGGTTTTCTAAGGTCCTATTGTATTTTCTATTGCATGACCTGGCTTGAGTTCTCACCCGGACTAATCCGATTAACAACTCTGTAAATTACACCTAAATGTCACATATTCCACTACGTCACAGGATGTTCGAAACCAAACTTGCGCCCACAATTTCCCTAGATACTTCTTTGTTTCAATGGCAGCAACATAAGCTAATATTCTTGTGGCTATCTCAAATTATACGCAAGCACATTTCACAACAGGCCTCCTAAAAAACTCATAGCCATTTTCCCAAGTTATCAACCCTTAAATGTGCAGAGATCTTAAGTTAATGTGTTTCCAAAGAGTGAGAAATTAAAAGCTGTGCTGTTTTTTTTTCCTAGCAGGGTAATGGAGCACATTTACGTATAAAATTCTAAAACATTTTGAAGTGTCTTAAAAATGTTTTCCTTGATTCTAAGTAGCAATACTTCTCAGTTCATGGTGTTTAAAGTAGATGTAGCTAACACAAATTGAACTGAATAGGCATTTGGTGGCACTCTGTTGCTGTTTACCTCAAATATTTAACTCAGATGTTTAGAAGACCATGACAGTATGGGAGCATAAGACTGCATAAGAGTCTTGCAGCCAAGCTGAATACACGAAACTTAGGAGACTTCATAAATACAACCAGCTTTATGTAGATCAGCAGCATACTTAGCAAACACTAAGTCAGCACTATTAAAGTTGGCAAAATATTTAAATGGCTCACAGGACGAGCCAGTTTTTGCTTACCTAAAACTTCATTAACTTCTTTTGTTATCTCTGTCAGATGTGTTTCGTCAAACTGAAATTAATAACAGGGAGATTTATAACACCTTACTGCATTTTTAAAAATTACCTTGGCCAATGTTTAAGAAATAGAAAACATGTATTGTGATTGTATCAAGTTATATAAACACGAGTGGAAGTTTGGGAGAACGAGAAATGCTGTGGGAACACAAGCCGCAGGAGAGTGTTTCCACAGCTTTTTCGAGTTCTCCCAAACTTTCACAAGTGTTTATTATAACTCAATACAAACACGGAGTACATGTTTTTTATTTCCTTTAGAAGACACCACGACGAGAAAAAGGAAAACAACTTGTTAACTTTCATTATCAAAATGTAAATTCTCTTTGCTACGTCAACAGAGTGCGTGCTATTTCTGTGTCTCCATCGAGTTATACAAACACGATTATGAACCAATCAGCGTGCGTGCTTTCTTAGGACTGTTTTCTAACGAATATTAAAAGATAAATAAACATAAATTACAATATTTGGAGAGAAACAACATTTTCATTAGCAGATTTTCCTGCGGGTACTCTATCCTGGTCAAATTAAAATTTGGAAATAATGGTTTTCATGAAGGAAGGGAAACTGGGGATCCTATAGAAAAACCCTCAAAGCAGGCAAAGAACCAACAACAGACTCATGCAGCCACAGAATTCAACCTGGGACACACTGATGGGAGGTAAGTGGTCTCACCAATGCACCATCACTGCTGTCCAAAAACCAGGCACCAACTGCAGTCAATGTCATTTAAAGAAAGAAGGCCAATAGTTTGCCTCAAATCAGATAACCCCACAGCTGGGACACACCAGATTTAATAGATGGCAGCATTTTCCACATTCAAGAAATATTCTAAGAGTAGAAGCTTGATTGAATAATGTTTATGTACCTGCTCAACTGCCTCAATGCACTGTTTTACCATATCTTGAAGGCTGTTCTTGTTATCCTGCCAAAAAAAATGTACTATGACTATACTCAAAACAAGCTGACTACCCCTTAAAGCAAAGATGTCGTTAAATATTGTTTTAGTAGAAAATATTACTTGGCATATCTGCCACATGCAGTTTAACCCCTAAAAGAAACTAATCTGTGCATGGCTTAAGCTTACAATGCAATTTGTTCCCTACAAAAATACTTTGAAATGGACAGACAAGAGTTTTTTCTTTTACCGGTACTTTTTTTTAGTGCAACTTTAAAAGACACCTTGAAGGCAAAAGATAGTGGAATTTTGTCCTAAATGTGCAAAGAGACCAAGACCAAAATCCATGATCCAATAATTTTATTGCTTCTATAGCGCACAATACATAAGAAGATGCTCTCGTGCGCTTTACAATGCAAGATGGGAAGCATCCCTGAACTTTTTAAATAGAAGTGCCCCTTACTGTGGACGGTTTATCAATAGTCAGAGTCAGTGTGTTGTGATAGAGACATGCATGCACATAGATATGTAATTTTTTTCTTTGAGTGTTAAACTTGGTATCTCACTCATTTCCTACCCTACTTTAAATTTTTACATATAAAAGTTGAACACGAGAAGAGAAATTCCATATCTACAAGCAGCCATGTATTATTTTGTTTATTATCTAAACAAATCACCACTTTTTTGACCAGTTTTCACAGATTTCCAAACACTTTCCGAAGATTTCCAAAGATTCTCCAAAAGTTGTCCGAAGGCCAAACAAACATTTCCAAACATTTTTCAAAAATTTCCAGAGATTGCTGAATATTTCCGAACTTAATGTTACGCACAATGGAAAGGACACCGTTTGTGTGGGAGAAGGGTGGGGGAGATAAGTGTTGTCCCGAACCCGAGAGCTGCCTGCCACGTGCAAGGCCAGAACTCGCGGCTAGTGTCAGCAAGTGGCATACAAGACCGTGGGATGGGTGTCACGGGGCACAGAAGCAGGGTGGCATGTACCTATGCCAAGCTCCTGAAGGGATGGTAGCGAGGGGAAGTGGATGTGCCCACTGTTTCTCACCAAAGCTAAGGCAACCAGGCATCGCTTCAGTGTGGGACTGAAGAGTTTTCACCAGCAACACTTATCCCCCAAACCGTTTATTAAGAAAAACAACAACTAAAATAGTATTACAAAAATCACTCTGTTTTTAAAGTGCACCTAACACAAAATTTTTTTTTGCTAAAACAATAATAAAAGCTTATTTTGTTGTGTAATTGCCCCCCAAATTTTTTGATTTGGTTAAATCCTCGAATTTTATGCCCCTTCAAAGTACGTCAAAATGCAGCCATTTTGGTTTGCGACCGAGTTTAATGGAGCATGGGTCGAGGGCCGCATGTGACATCAAATCCAGAACAAGATTAGTCTGTAGTTCACATATTTACTTGTTTTTATGGGAAAGGCTGAGGAAGTAGTTTTTAAAAATTGCCAGCCAGGTGCATTGTAAAGGGGAAGTAGCAACTCAACAAACTTACAGGAGGTATTACGCTTCATGTCATACCGATTTAATTTAGAGATGATCGGCTTGAAGCGAAGAAAAGTAGAAAGCAATGAGTCAATTTCATGAAAGCAAAACGTGCAAAGCATTTAATAGTGAAAGCCGTCTAGGGGTTCGTTGATCTGTTCTATGCATTTCAAACCAGATGATTTCACTCAACGCCTGGATTTTTAGGAAAAGGGGGAGATTTTGCTGACTTCATGGCTAAAGCAAGGCGAATTTGGCAAAAACTGCTTTTCTATCGATTTGTTGCATCTTGTTGCATCTAATCTGAGAAACAGCAGTCAGTCGGCTCAGCAGATAGAGACAGAAGGCAGGAGAATAGTGAGTGAATTTAATCTGAGAAAATGTTCTGTTCTAGCGAAGAGAAAGTAAGGGTACATATGAATGTTGTGCCACGAAGCATTCATATGTACCCTTACTTTCTCTTCACTGCGATTCGCCACCTGAGTCGGCCCCGGCTTTCTCTGTCCGGCCTCGTAGCTCAGTCGGCAGAGTAATGGTAGATCTAATCCGGATATCATGGGTTCGGTTCCCGCCGAGATCAAAAGATTTTTTTCTTTACCTCACGTGGTTCCCTGATTCCCTTTACTAGGGCTAACGCCCAGTGGGTTATTCATGGGTTATATTAGCACTTAAATTTACACTTCAGAGTTAATTCTCTGTTCCATCATTTGTGTTCATAGTGCTATGCGGCACAACATTCATATGTACCCTTACTTTCTCTTCGCCACGATTCACCACCTAAGTCGGCCCCGGCGTCAAGAGATAATCAGTTAATCTACATCAAGAACGCATTAGTTTTTAAATAATTCTAAGAAAGTGAATGGACTTGACTGTTATTTTCAAAGGTATATTATGCGGGATAAAAGAAGGTGTGAAAATAGTAAACACGCGTCACGCGCTACAAATATTTGAATAACGGTGAATCCGCCCACAAGCAAACTCGCCCACAACACACTCGCCCACACGATATATTACTTCGCCCACATAGTTATTATCAGTAACTCACCACAAAGGCTTGTCTAAAGTAAACCAAACTAATTTGTTTGCCGTCCGACAAGATACAACATGCTTAGTCGGCCTGGAGGCTAATTTACACACAACTATTTTAGATGATCTGATCTTATCTTATAATGGTACGCGAAACACTGCCAAATACTAATCATACTGCTAATTTATCACTACAACAACTTCATTGTTAAATAGAGAAACCTTCCTAATGGGTGATCTTAAAGTGAAAGGTAAGGAAAGATTTCAATGTTCCTAACTGACCCTAACTGGCCCGTTTAGATGCGCACATGTGCGTAGAAGTTGCTCTGCATCCTTCTTGTTTGCCTGAAACTCATCCCACGTTTTAAAGATCTTCTCTTGAAGGGATCGATACTTGGCCCTCTGAATGCGACTCAGTTTCTTTTCTCTTCGACGTCGTTGTTTGTTCTCACCGATAGCATGAAGATGCTCCAGGACTACTAAATAAATCAGCTTGGTCGTCATCAAGTGAAGTCCTACTTCATGTCTTCAGCGATATAATAAATTTCAGAGTCTTCTGAGTCAAAATTCATTTTGGAATCCGACGAAGTAGAAGACATTGTTACTGAAAACAGAAATCTGTTGCATGGGAAGTCCCAGTGAAAAACTTGTGCGGCAAAATGGCTCTTACACTCATACACTCATGCAAAATGGAAGACCTGACTGGGACAGCCAAAGCGTTTGTTCTTGATTTGACGTCCCAGCTTTAACTCTCCCCAGATTCCCCATGCGTGGTCGCGACCCATGGGAAACTCGGTTTTGACGGGGCATAAAAATTGGAGGATTTAACCAAATCAAAAAAATTTTGCAACAAATTACTCCACAAAATAAGCCTTATTATTTTAGCGGGAAAAAAATTTTGGTGTTAGGTGCACTTTAACTATAGACGTACCGAGTATAACATAACAAATGAAACAGATGTACGCTAGCAGCCTACAAAACAATGCTCTATCTGCGAGTAGCAATGGTAGAGATATGAGAGGAACACAGAAGGTAGGTAGGGATATAAACGCTCAAGTCCGGCAGCTTAACTGAATTGCAAGTGAAGATTGACTGCGATCTCAAGCGTAAACAGGGGAAGACTGTGCGGAGCTGATTGGCTGGCAATTTGAGAACACGTGCAAGCTTATATCTTTTCATTGGCCGGAAAAAATAAACTGAGGGGGATACAAGTACATGTTTACATCTGGAAAAGTACATCCACGGAGAGCATAAGGTTCATTAGAGCTAAACATTAATTCCAGTTTATGCTTTGGCAAAAACAGCCAGTAACCGAAGATTTCCAAGGAAGAAGCGATGATGTTTCAATCATACAGCAAAATACCTAGAAGTACTTTAAAGGGATTATGTAACCATAGCAATGATAATAACATGTTATTTCCATGTGTGAAGATATCATGTTTACAGGTGTCAGCTCACGTGGTACTTCACTGGTGTTTATGTAATAAATGATTTATTTACCTGTGCACTTATCCAATCCAGGAGACTAAACATGCCCTGTTGTCTGTCTTGGAACAGTTGTCTTGTTAAAAGACATGGAAGCACAGGAACCCTGGCTAACAGTGGTAACATCTGTTTGAACCTAATAGAATAAACACAATCTGAATCTTCAGCTTTGGGGCAAAGGGAATAGATTAAGGACACAATTTTCTATTAAGGATATTCAGGGATGCCTTCTAGCAAATGCTTTCTTTAAGTGTTGCTTTCAAGAAACCCACAGTAAATTATATAATTATCATTATAAAGATTATAAACTGTAGAATCCGAAAATAACTATGTTGTGCTATTTTTGTTTTGGTAGGCACGCACAAGCCTTTAAATGTAAAAATGACAACACATGCTAGACTGAATTACTGGCCTTTGTGTTTCCATGGACATCATCAATCAGGAGATCATGGGCTTACAAAGTGTGTGAGGCGTTTTTGATATTTCTATTGGTTGCTTAGGAAATCGCTTTTAAAGTTGGACAATAGAATTATTACCTGACTGCTGCTACTCAATGGCATGTCATAGGAAAAATATTTTGATTTTCACAAAAGCCTCGCACACTTTTGTGGGGGCCATGGTAGCCTCAAGGTCAGTGCCTTCAGAGCAAGGGTCCAGTTTTTGAGCCCTAGGCAGGGACATTGTGTTGTGTTCTTGGGCAAGACACTTTACTCTCACAGCACCTCTCTCCACCCAGGTGTATAAATGGGTACTGGCAAACTTAATGGTGGGGGGTAACCCTGCAATGGACTAGCATCCCATCCAGGGAGGAGTTGAAATACTCCTAGTCACTTCATGCTATTGGAACTGAGATCTGCTCCGGCCTGATGGGCCATAATTGGATTGTATGCAGACTTAACCTCAAACACTTTGGTACGCTAATAACTGATGAAGATTTTGGCCAAGTTTCACTAAAATCGGTAAATGAACACACCCTATTATAACTTCATTTGAATAAAGGTAATTCATGCAAAAATGAACCTTGAGTTTTCAGCCTCAAAAGAAATTCACAGTTTTCACATCTAACTGAAGTAGTTGTTAATGTGGCCATGCCACCAACCAATGAAACGCAGCTTCGAACTCCCTGGCAGGCTACAGTAATGCTACCCGGGAATAAATGCATGATGTTTATATTTACAGTATTACTATTTATTATGTGGCTAGCTGCACAAGCAGGCAAGATGACCCGAATTGCGCACTGTGATTGGCTACCTGAGTGGGCAAGATAGAGCCATCGTGCCGACTCGGGACTACCGGTGGTATCCCGCAAGAAAAAGAAAGCCACATAATAAATCCTTTATTGACCAAGTTTGTTTGGTCAAGATGCAAGTTTATGGACCTCAACTTCGTCTCGGTCCATAAACACGCATAAAAAGAACTTGGCCAATATCCAGCCATCTTGACCTCACACTTGGTCAATAACCCATATATCTTTTTATCTTGCAAATTGCGAGTAGCAAAGTCTGCCATGAAACATTCAGCAGTTTACAAACCAAATCAGCAGCTGTGATAAAAAAGAGGAATGACAGCGGAATAGCCTCAAACAGGCATACTTGGTGAGTTGAGGGTGGATGTTTATACATTTAAAAAAAAAAAAAAACTAAACACGTAATTCACCAGTCTGTTTGTTTCACTAGAATATGGAAAAAACACTCTTTGAAGCAGAGAAAAGGAGTGTTTTGAGAAGCTGCCTTGTCCTGCCTTGTCAAATATCAGCGGCAACCAACTTCTGTGCCACTTGCACTTGTGTTCAAACATGGGAATAAAACAACCGTGCCAATGAGATCAGTTGCCCTGAAAATCATCACTGCTCAACATAAGGGTTGACACATTTTAAATGGCTAATCACAGCTTGCGGTTCATTGATTCATTTAAAAAAAAATTTTGTATTCGTGGATAACTCGCCCACATTTTAAGTTTTAAAACAACTTTTTGGAACATTCAGATAACGAAGAAGTCTTGAATTTGGTGTAAAAAATAACCTTGCACAAAATAGTCCCCTGAAGGTCTATAATAACCTTAACAACTGCCTTGAAAAGTGCAGGTTGGGTGCCCAAGGCATCCAGGAACTCCCAGTATTAGCAGCCAGCTACTAGATGGAGACTGCTTTCATGGCTGGCAAATCCTGGCAACCCAGCCATGAGACCCCAAGTGGAAGGGAGAAAGCGGGCACTGATCACACTCTTAAAACAGTGGAAAGAGAAGGGAGGGACAGGGGAGAGGAAACAAACTCTGAGCAGAGTCCCCATGCTCGAGACTCAGACGCTTAAGGATGTTTGCACGAACATTTTCCAGTCGATAGAATTTTTGTTTAATTTTTACTGCAGGCAGATAGTGAGTTACTTGTGCCAGATATGCAAAAAAATTGGGGGTCACCATCTTCGTTACAGAGATAAAGCATGTGGTAAACTATACTGATTTCAAAAAATTGTGCAATATAATAATTTATTGAACACGGTTTACAGGGGTTTATAGTTAAAAATACTGAAGGTGAGTCAACAGAGCCAAACGATCTTAGTCATATTTTGTAGAAGTGGGTCTGCTGCGTAAATAATTCCAAATGTTACTGACGTTTTAACAAAATTTAACCCTTTAAGAGGCATTTGAAACCACCTCACAGATGCATGAAGAGTTAATAAGAACAGAATTTGATGGTACATTTTGCCAAAATTTCAAACTTCTAGTTGTTAGATAGAAAATCAGTAGAGGAAATGATCCATCAAAAGAAAAATTGGGGTCACCGAACATCAAAGATTGTTAAATCCAAGCAAAGCTCTAGCAATGGACATCTGCCCTATCATTTGTTTATTTTATGACTTAGCGCGCTTGCTCATGCATGACGTGGCATGTGAATTTGCGTGCGCAGTAAGGATGTGCAGAAACAGTTAGCACGAAGGTCCTTAAGAACTGATAATGTAAAACTACTTGAACACCTTGTGGCCCAAGAACCAATGGAATACTGGCACATGCACAGATCTAAAAGCTGCTGACCGCAAAGGCAAGATTCGCCCTACTTGTTAACTCTGTTAAATTACATTAAATTGCATCTTAAGTTAAAAAACTGGAAAACAATTGAAAATGATATTTATACCTATCAAGTAGCTCTATGTATCTTGCCCTGGAATCCAGAAACTCAGAATAGATTTGATGAACACTGCTTGATCGTGCTTTAAACTCACTGTAAACAAGCATTATTGAGCTGTCAGTGATGCAATAATCAAATAGCATGTGAAAATATCATACCAAAGATTATTAATAAGAAATAATATCCCATCATTAGTCCCAGAAGAAAAAGAGCCAAACTTTAAAGTCAATCACAAATAAATTGTTGTTGCTATGTTATAATTTTATAATATAAAAAGATTTGGTTCATGCCTCTAGATGTGCACATCAAGTTATGGATCTACTTAGGAGGTTTGGAGTGCACTCAAGAAGCTAGAGATGGTCTTAGCTGCATGTCAAGCAACTCATTCACTTTTCATGTGCTCTCTAAACTTCCCACATGCAACTGTGACTCGATATACACATGCTAACCATGACCAATTCTTTGTTTCCCTGTTACCACATATTACAGAATCATTCAAAATCTCATTCAAGGAGAACTTGGAAGTCTCGAGAGAAAAAAATCTGATTTTTTAAACATGTATCAATTTTCATTTTCTCACACAAATAACAAATTTCTTATCAAGTTCATTTTCCTAAAAAAGAAAATATATGATATGATATTATATTTCAGGTTTCAAACATATGAAAGTGAAATTTTGAGTCTCCATCAGTCTTTGGCATACTTTCTTCCACAACTCATGATGTTTCTTTGCCATTAAAAATGAAAAACGAAATCATACAAGAACTTCCCTTTTTCATTTTTGCAGTGTGCCCAGATATGGTAGTTGCATATGACCAAGAGTGTCTAGAAATACACGCTAAAACAGTAGAATACAGTTTCATTTTGAATACCTTGCAGTACTTTCCAAGTTGGCCACAACTGCTGCCCAACCCTTCTGCTGCAGCTTTTGCTCAAAAACTAGATTTTCACAGTTTTCTGCAATTTCCACTGCTAGTGAATGGAAGTCCTAGAAATTAGAAAAAAAAATTATATAGTCGAACCCCCCGTAAGCAACCATCCAAAATCTTCAGCCTAGGTTGGCGGTCGCTTACAAGAGCTTAGAGCATATTGGGCCAAAAAAATTCCTCATTTGAATATGGTAACTGACGAGTCGTAGCCAATGCGCCAATGCCTTATTGATGTAAACATTTTTGTGGAAAAAAGTTGGTTTTTCCTATTGAGAAATTTCCATGTCTTGTACTAGCCAGCAATTTGAATGACCTTATTATACAATTTTCTCTCTATTAACTAAGGAAAAATTCAAACTTTTACCTCAAAAAGTGGTTGCAAGTGCTTACAAGAAGTGGTCGCTTACAAGAGGTTCCAAATAGTGATTTGACTTTTGGTATTTTGGAAAACTGGTTGCTGAGGAGAGGTGGTTGCTTACTAGACATGGTTGCAACCAGAGGTTCGACTGTATTAATTTTCCACAGAATCTTAAAGTGCAAATAGTCCCCCAATTGTTTTTCCCTTAACTGAAATCTACTGGTTTTCCCTATTACTTCAGTGAAACAATTATCTTGATTGATAAAATCCCCATGATTCTACAGGCATTTAATCTGGGTCAGGTTTCTTGCGACATCATCGAAGAACATGGCTCAAAACACTCCAGAAACATTTGACTGGATTTCGAGCACCGCGAAGACACATTTGGGGTATTTGTGCTTTGTATTGTATCAAAAATAGACTAGACTCTTAAAGGGGCTACGTCAGGGTAATTTGAGTTATTTTGACCATCAACAAAATTACCTTTAAATTGAAGGAAACCTGAAAATAATACTTTAGAAAGATAGGAAAACACTAAAGACATAATAATAAACCATAAATGAACAAGGATGGCTAAGGATGGTGAAGAATGACATGCATTACCAACAACAAAATTGAAAAATTTAGGCTAAATTTTTCAAACAATTTAACCGTGATGCAGCTCCTTTAAATCAAAGAACGATATCATCTAGCAATACAATTTGGAGTCTAGTTACAATTAGCACAGCTACAATGTATATACTTTTTCGATTTTGAAGTGTGGGTCACCAGTTGAGCCCGCCATACTGCAAGTTATGAAATCTTGAAAAAAGATTTGGTATGGTATCAGTTAAATGAACACATTTCTCCTTCACTGTTCTTTTGACCTATAAGTCTTTTTTCACGTACGCCAATAACCTGACAGTTGTGTTTCTGTCAAACTCAAGCTCCTTCCCCTCCCAAACTGATCGCGGTTTAGTTTCCTTTCAGCACTACAATCTCCGCCGGTAAAGTCAAATCTGAATGGTTTGCTTTACTTTCCTCACATACCGGTACTTATCAATGCTTAATTTGTTCTAAGTTTGTAACTGAGATGTATCTCATTGCTCAAAGTACAAAACAATAGTGTATGCAGATGAGATTCGATTGTAATCAAAACTCCAAATTATCGACCTTAATTCACGCAATATTGTAAGTCAGTAAGATAAGACACGTTTGGGC
>CM042757.1:4941882-4952411 GCA_022496165.2 Catalaphyllia jardinei
GCCCAAACGTGTCATTATTGTAGAAATGTTGAAATGGTAATGAAGAATATTGAAATTAAACTATATGAAAACCGCTAGAAGGCGGGAAAAAGGAGAGAAACTATTTTGGTGAGTACGGAGACTATACTGAAGTGTTTGTGAAAAGGCCTGCGGCCATAATGTCAGCCACCTGTGTACGAGTGGACAGGGGCAACGATAAGTAAACTTGATACGCGTCCGAATGCCAGTCCCCATGAAGCTTGATTAATTGTTCAGGGACACCTGCTTGATGAGCGTAAGTAGCCCCACCTCGCCGGAAACTGTGCGGGGAGTAGTTGGCCGGATCCAGGCCGAGGCTGGCGATGCATCGCTTGAGTGACGTAGTGAAGTAAGTAGCAGTTAGTGGAGTAAAACCCAGACCGTGTGACGCCGGAAGGCAGAAAAATGGCGCAACAGATGGTGCAGGAACCAAGGCGAAATAATGGTGAATAGCTAATACGGGGCAAAGTGATGAGTTTGGAATGCTTGGAAGTGGGATGATGTGAATCCCTTCTTTAAACTGCCTTGTTTTAGACCACTTGATACGTAAAAGGGCGCCACAGTCAGTAAATTTTATGTCACGCCGAGCAAGGTGCAATTCGCAATTGAAGGAGGAAGCCGAAGCAGCGACCAGGTTGGACTTGCGGAGAAAGGAAAAAACGCCGTAGTAAACAAGGCCCAAAGAGCTGCGTGAGAAGGTGTAGACAAATTCAAAGAACAACGAATGGACAACAGGATAGCCAGCGTGATGGGATGTTTCTGGCGCGAAGAGGTGCCCATCATGTGCTTAAGCCCTTTCTTTGTGAGATTCAAAGCGAAGCTGGTAAATGAGTCTGTAGAAAAACCGTTGTAAAGGTGAAGAAGGTGAACAGCGTTCAAATGGTTCATGATGTAATTAAAGGAGGAAGTTCGGCATGACAAGAAGGAAGCGTACGCAGATAGTGTTTGGAGTGATGCTGGCAAGGGCACCAAGGAAAATTGTTTGCAGAAATGGTTGAAAGATCTCCATTGAGAACGTAGGTTGTTGCTGGAGCATAAGTGTTGGCTTGAATTGTGGCCACAAGATGGTCAAGTGTATGTGGAGATGAAGACGGAAGACTATGAACTCGCGCGGAGGGAAATCCTGTGAAGGAAAGGCAGAGAACATGGAATTAGCAGCTGATTTGGAAGTCAAATAGCTCAGGGGGACAGTAGACGTGAGTGGTGGTTAGCCCCGTAGTTAGCTCAGAAAATCATTGCTGATGCATGCAAGACAAATGCCAGCGGCTGAGATGATCAGCCACGGTGTTTGTTACGCCTGGTATGTGGGTGGCAAGAACTCCCATGTCCCAGGCCGCGGAAAGAAACCAAATTTCATGCAGACAGCGTTGCATCCCCGGAGCGCATGAGCATCCAGACTTGATTGCAAGGATGCTGGCTTGATTGTCGCATTGGAGAACAAGAGCCGCCATTATTGTGAGCAATTCCAGGATATTGATATCGTGGCCAAAACGATGAAGAACTGAGCTCGGAAAAGTCGTGTGAAAATATTGGCCATCAAAGAAACCACCAGCGCCAGTCGTGCATGCATCAGCGGAGAGAAACAAAGGATCATACTTCCACAGAGAAGTTTTGATGACTGAGACACCATTGTAAAATGGTAGGAAATGGCACCACCTCTGTAGATTGGCTTTGTTATCGGACGAGAGTGGGCAGGATGCCTTGTGGACGCGTAGAGTGTGCAAGAGGGTAGACATGAACACACGCGCAGGACGAACACATGCAGTGACGTACGACATTACTCCGAGCAGGGACTGCAATTCGGTGCGAGAGACGTGATCGACCGATAGGAGCGACGAGCATTGGCTAAAGAGCTCCTGGAGGCGTTCAGGTGAAACAGAAACAGTCATTTTGTCGGTGTTGACCAAGTCCGGGAACCCAATGTCTGGAAAGCAGCAGCTGACTTTTCTGAAGTTTCAGCACCACCAAAGTCATCAATGTAGTCCATGCAGTGATAGCCTAATTCTTGGAACATAAAGGTGGCGCCATTGGTAGAGTGCTGGCACATCATGGCAGAAGACCAAAGACCGAAGGGAGAGGCGAAATCGAAACAAAAGGGACCACGGTGGCGAAAACCAAGAAGATGGTAGTCTCGTGGGTCGATGCGCAGTTGTATGTATGCTCGACTTAAGTCCAATTTAAACAAGTGACAATGGCGGCCTTTAAGACGGATGATGTCTAGCAGGGCGTTGACCCCGGGTAAACGTAGTTTAAATTCCTCACCAAGATAAGACTCAGCAGGAATTTCAGCGTTGACCAAATACCCCTGCGGAAAACTGAGGTCGACTACCACACGTGGTTTTCCCGTTTGACTGAAGGGATTTGAAGGGAGGAGGTCGTAAGAGCGTGCGAGAGTGGATTGGACAAGAAAGGTCCACATGTCGCGCCGAGCTCGCACTCGCGAGCGAGGTAAGCGTAGATGACCTCTGGGTGGGAGAGCACGGAGCCATGATTTTGTGTCAAGGAAATAGGAGTTGCGTCGTTAGAGTAGCCAACTGGCCAGCCAAATTCGAGGAAGTCACAGAGCTGCGTGTCTGAGTAGGTTGCTAAGCGACTCCACCATTCAGGAATAATAAGTTGCGAGGGTACCGGAAGGCGGAGAGTAAATGCATTTGGACCAGATGCTTTCCACAGCTGAGCGTGTAGCGTAATCAGATGCGAAGTGAGAGAAGATTTCAAAGGACAACATGGGTTAGGATTGGAGTGACGGTAGCCAGTCATATCGGAGGCAGGAGGGTCTGGAGGTTGATCAAAGGTCTGGCTGGTGGAGGTAGAGAATTCAGTTGGAGAAAGGTCTAGTCAGTCCTTAGAAGCTGTATCGCTGCGGTGCGGAGGGACAGGAAACTTTCATTTTGTACAGCAGAGCGCTTGGTGATCGGGGCATTTACAAACGACACAGATATGTGATTTGGGGCAATTGGACGAGGAGCAGTCGTCGTACCAGCTCCATGCGTCACAAATTTGGTGATGTGCGACGGTAGATGGAGATTCAAATGACGTGGCGGGCGATTTGGAAGAGGGCTTAGCAGCCTTGTGTGGAACTTCAGTGAGAAGACACTAAGCCAAGCTCGATAGAGCGAAGAACTTTGTAATGGTACGACCTCACCGCTGACCACTGATATGTGGACGCCAGGATCATCAGCTCATGGAAATGATTAATAAGTGCGGTACGGGAAGGTTTATCCGTGAGCTGCTTAATGATAACAAGGTATCCTGCACAAAATTCTACTAGAGAAAGGTCACCGTAAAGCTTAGGCTCACCTGGAGCGATGTGTGGCCATTGCTGTAGATTAACTATTTTCTGCAGGGCTTTCATGTCACCGAGGGATTTGCTGTTAGATGCTTCTGACGGTGTTAGATAATTTGCATATCTCGCAGTCATGATTGTCTTTGACGAGTTGAAGACGAATTATTGCGTCTTGTGTGTTTGGGGGCATTCCTGCTTGATCGTACTGCAAACACGGGGAAAATTCAGGCAAGGAGCTTGAGGCAGGCGTAGTTTTTGGAATTGCTCCCTTTTTATCCTTTTTTCCCTTCCTCTCTTTCTTGTCCTTGCCTTTAGAGTCGGCGGTAAACTGTAAACTGGGTAAATTGTCCTCTGTCACGCCTGCATTGGTTGCGTTGAGATGTGAAGTTGGTTGTTCCAAAAGATCCCAGTCGAAATCAGGGCTCAAATGGCGAAGACTGCCGCCAGTAACACAAGGGCTATTAGGCATGGTAAAATGACGGCGGGTAGCGTGGTAAAGACGACAACAAAACAAAACAGAACTCAACAATGAGACCGCATGCAACAAGAACAAGAGATCTAGATTAACTGAGCACGAGGAGACATGAACATGAGACGTAGAGTTACGCAATGCGATCACTGTCAATAATTAATCTAAACTTATTGCCTTGTTGTGGGACAAACATGCCGTTGATTATTCATTCAGAATGCTCTCTATTTCGAGGACAAAGAAAATTTGATGCGTATAATTTGCTGTATAATTACCTACCAACAGTAGTTTCCATTATTTTGGTCTGGGACATCTAGTGCTTGTTTGAATTGGATAGTCTGATGACTCCCAGCTTATTTCAACCATTTGTGTCTTATCTTCCATGAAAATATAGAGCTTTGCACTAGAAGTTGGGGAAGAATGTACAGACCATGAAAATACTAGGTTTTTATAATGGGGACAAACAGGCCAAGATCGTAGAACTGCTCGATGGCCGACTTCGCACAAGTGTCCACACTGCTTTTGGCTTTTTCTCGCTTCCAGATAAGTGTCATTGAGATTTAGGTATTGAATGAAGAGGATTGCTCCCTCCTAAGCATGCTGTGAATCCCTCCAAAAACACATCATTCTTGCATTCTGCAACTACATTGAATCACACAACACATGTTCACATACATTCTTCTTAGAAGCAAAACACTGCTGGTTCTTTGATGACGTCACAGACCATCTTGACCCATCCTTTGCTATTGCTCGGTCATGGGCGCAGAAATAGCTAATTTTACAGCCTTCGAAAATTGCAAGAAAATTAACGAAAATAGCTACAACAATATTCTTTTTGTAGTGGTAATCGGAAACATCAGGAAAAATAATAATATAAGCAAAACAAATTGGACAACATCAAGGCATTTGTCTTCAGAGTGCTCAGTCATATCAGACAACAAACATATTTCTTCAAGAAAACAATAATGAAATCTATTTCTGCCCAAGCCCAAACAGGTGGGCTACAATATTATTGCTGGTTTTCATTCCAGTAATCTGTTAAAATGGCATCCAATGCAAAGAAGAAGTACAAAAGTTCAAAAGTTAAGCTTTACATATTAATTAAAAACATTTCAAAAGAGGTAACTTTCTCCTGTTTTTGAAACTGTTTGCCTGCTGTGGAGAATGTTGCATTGTTTAAAGCTTCAACAAGATTCATGCCACTAAGTACATGCAAGCTTATATATACATTGCATGGTGTTTCATTTTCATACTATTTCCGTTCCCTTTTATTTGTGTGCAAATCAAACATAAAATTTTGGCACAAAAGTTTTCCATTACCGATCAATTTCTGTGATCACTGGACACAGAACCAAAAAAGTGTTACTCATGAAACTTTCATGTAAAGGACTCAAGCTCTTAAAAACCACCATAGTTAAGTATTGATTCCTCTCATTCAGTTGCAAAAGAATGCCTTGCATGTTAACTATTACATCAGAAAAACTTACTGCAGCTAGCTGAGCTCTGGATACAAGAGTTTCATATGTAGGTGGTAAATTGAACGACTTGTCAACCTGCTCCTTAACATTTTCTTCTGCAATGAAAAGAAACAAAATTGTAAGGGTGCCTACAGTGCGAGAAAAACCCCAAATTACTTCTTATAAAGTGCAACATTCTCCTTGAACCGCATTGCCTTGTATTTCCTAAAGAAAGACAAACTAAGAGTTTGATGTTACATCAACTGTCACAAAGGGTCTTATTTGGTACACCCCTTCAAATATTTTCAGTCCATCATTCTAAGAATTGAAGTGTATATGGCCAAAGTAATCCCATTGGACTTCAAGTACTAGGACATCTTTCATCAGTCTACAAGCATTGCTACCCAACAAAGTCAGTACACAACTTCAAATCAATTATTTAAACCCAGTCTCATCCTCCACTACAACCGAGTTAGGGCTTAACAGAGGAAGAGAAGAAACTTAGCAGCATAGTAATTTAATTAAAATATTTTTAAAAGAAAATTTTAACACAAAATTGACAAGCAAACAAAAACCTAGTCTGAGGTAAATTTTCAACTGCACAGTTAATCATACTAACTGGTGCTAACCACCCTTATAAATTATCTGTGAAAAGCGCAAAAGAAAATCCATACAAATATTCGTTTTTTGTTCGCATAGTTGAGGATTGGAACAAACTACCACTGCATGTTGTTGAAGCTGAATCTTTTAAATTTTTTAAGACTAGATTAAAGTCTTTTTTCAACTTGTCAATATGTAAATAGTTTTATCCTTAGGTATTGAATGTATTATGTACTTTGTTTTTTTTAGTTTTTAATTTCAGGAAACGTTATAGGGTTAACCTCGTGTTTCCTTCCATGATGTATCTTTATAGTTATTTTGTTTTTCATCATGAATAAATTATGTTATGTTATGATAAAGCTCACACTGTTGCACTGCACTTACCTGATCCTAGGTTAAGGCTGGGTGATGGTGGAATGGATGATTCAATAGTAGATTTACTGAACAGAAAGATAGGGTTTGTATCCTAACAATGCAAGATAACAGATCTGAATTATTTTACAAAATAAAAAATGCATGTAAACCAGCAAGGTGATACTCAAGGCCTGTAAGACAGTTTTAGCAAACCACAGCCAATATACCACTGACACAAAAAGGTAAGGTTGCTTATCTTTCTAAGGAACTATGGAAGACTAAAGAGCATCATTTGAGGATGGCCATACAGGCATTTCTATACAAAATTTCTTGTCTTGAAAACACAAAATCAAATTGAGATAATGATAGGAGCAAAAATTAAAATGAACACAATTTGCCAAAAAAAGCATGGTTATCCCCTTAATTGACCCATTGAGAGCCTGTTAATTTAACAGGACTATTAGTACTGTTTTTCATGTGTTACTCACAGTTCCAGCACTACTATAACTGCATACTCTCTCAGTTGGATCCAGTGCTTCACCATTAGATATCAAAAGAACTTGCTTGTCCTCAGGAATCCCAGTCACAGACACTACAGCACTCATAAGCACCTGGACACTGTTAAACAATTATGCAGAAGGTCATCCAATCAACTTGGGTTGAGGACTCACACTTTTTAACTGTCTCATACTTGTAACAAACTGTAAACAGTTCCTTGTTACTACAGAACAAAGGAAGTTTTTGCCATTTGAATGGCTAGTTCTCACTGATTGAGCATGGGACTGGTGTATGGTAAGTCATAGACTTAACACCTACCAGCAGAAATCAGCTTGAAATACAATTTTTTTAATATACTTCAAAGCAAAAAGAGTTTATGCACATAATTCGGTTTATGAGGTCACAAAAACACTCCAGGTGTTTCAGAGCACCAGGAAGTCTGCTTCAAAAGATGTTCTCAAATGCTCAAGTTTTGCATTATAGTATAACACACACTTTGGGCTTCTCTATTTGGGTATGGTAGGTATTTCAGTTGCAGGTGAAACCCTATTATATCATCATTGCTTGGCACTCCTTCTGTATAGCACTGTTTGGCTTCCAGTACTTTTTAAAATGAAATTTGAAATTTCTTTTTAGCTTTGAACTTGGATGGTTGACAGCTCCCAGAAAAATTATATTATTCCCACTGACAGCACAGCCTCAACATTTTACTACTGAAACTACATACTGTCCTAAGAACAACCACGACATATCCCCTTTATTCCTTGTGTATTCATAAATTAAACAGCCCAATTCTTCATCAGGAGAATGGTTAAATGATGATGATGATTCATAAATTAAAACAAATACACTCGTTAAGCATCCAAATTACTTGTCCACGCATGTTGTACTTACTGTAATATTTGTCATACATAAGATTATATATTGCAATATTGTTTTACTGATCATTTGGGACAAATCGAGCCCATTCTGTCAGTGGAAAAGGCAAACAACAAAGGATAACAAGGAACATATAAAATTTGTTATACAATCAAATTGTCAAGTCACGTCACGTTTTGGCGAGCACGTAATGCAAATATCGGTGTACCTGATGTACAACATCATATTTCTTTTCTCACCTTTCCATTGCCAGTTCCATTTGGAAGGTATATATCGTCCCCAGGTCGACATGAAACACATGCAGCATTTTGAAAACGTTTCTGTCTTCCTGGTGTTTTTCACTGTCGTTAAAATGAGCAAATGCCAAGCAGTTCAAAGGATATTCTGCAACAATGTAGTTGAATATGTCTTCGGCAGGAATGCCCAAGAAAACAGCGACAAAACAGCCACGTTTTCCTCATTTTCCCTTTGAACGGTAGCGTTCTTTCCCCGAGGGACTCTCTTTTTTCATTTTAAACGGCTGTTTCTAAGAAAACAGGAAACCATTGTGTCATTTTCGTTGACTCTGCAAGGAAATGTTGATGACTGACACCCATAACATCACGCATGTGAGCATGCGTGACAGTCTTGTCTGCTGGCCAGTAAAAAAGAGGAGCGGGGGTTGGGGGGGGGGGGAGGGGGTACGCAACACGTCACCACAACGCTTTTTTATTTGCGAAAAAATTGTTAGCTAACTAGGCAAACCCTCCAAGAAAAAAAATATTTTTCAAAATCAAGTAGAATCTGATCATTTACTTGAATGGTAATTTATTTTGAGTTTACAAAAATTTAGTCCTAACTCAATTTTGGTTAGAATGCATAGAAATATATCAATGCATACCTTGATCCTCTATTTCCCAATACTCTGGATTTCCAAATTTCTCAATTAAACCCAAGAAAATGGATTTCCAAGATACCAGAGTAAAATTATATAACAGGGAAACAAATTGAACAGAAACAACTTTAGAAGCTGCTAGACATCAAGGGGTATACCTGCCAACTTTTTCCGAGATATAACTGTGAGATTTTTATCTTGGGAGTGCTGGGATTTTTGAAGGCAACACGATCATTCCCGAAGTTTCCCGAAGGAGTCCAAGGTCTTCCGAAGAAGTCCGAAGGCTTCCGAAGACGTCTGAAGTTTTCCGAAGTCTTAGAACGCTTACAAATGCAGGCTCGCTCCCAGTGCTTTTCAAAAATCAGAGATCACAAGGAGGGTATTGTCATTTATCACATTTTTCAGTCAGGTGTGAGCCAGCGTGAGATCGAAGTTTTAAAACCCGCAGGCACGAGACTCACGCCTAAGGCGTGAGAGTTGGTGGGTATACAAGGGTTTGAGAAAAGGCAGAGCCAATACTTGAACCAAATCAAACCATATCCCTGTCTTATTTAAAAGAGAATGGAAATTTGCATAATTTGTCAAGTAACGCATCCGGCTGTTGTACTGCCACATTCTCAGTATAATTTTTTGAGTTGATATTTTTCACGAAAAAATATGACAAAAAAGTTTGCTTGAAAACTTAGAAAAAGTTTTATTTCCTGCCTAGCTATAAAATTATAATGTGCACCATAAAACCTTCTGAGAAAAAAAATGTATCAAGGTTGCTGAATGAAATTTAAAAGACAAGAATAAATAATCATGCATTGTACCAATTAATAAATTTAATGTAAATTATATGATAATTATGTGAATATGTAGATTAAATGTGGATTACTATTGATGTGTACATTCTGATTACAGCTGAAGCTCTATTGATCCTCAGGCAGGAGGACGCAATAAAAGCCTTCAGTTTAAAACCATAAAATTAAGGCAAACATATACTTCTTCAGAATTTAATGTTCAGGGCCGGGTTGTTCAAAGCCCGATTAAGCTAACCCAGGGTTAGCGAGAATTTTGATTTCAGTTTTGTGACTTTTTGGTGAGGTGTTCTGTTTATATAGTTTGCCCTTCAGTTTTGAGCTGTAGTAATCTCATACTACGCCAAACATTAGAGGTGAAAAACATTTTTAAATAAGAAAACATAATGCTGCGGTTGGTTTGTCCTAGGCTAAACAAATCAAATTATTGGGAAGCCACAGAGACATGATGATCCACCTACTCCAGAATATTTATGTATAACAAATACTCAGCTATTGGTGAAATGACCTGGTGAAATGAAATGTGCTCTCTGATTGGCTAATTTGTGATTATGACAAAAATTAATGGTGAATACTGTAACAATTATTAACGTTGCTGCCTCACTTGTTCTTTTATAAATTATGAACTATGGACAAGATTTTATTTTGACCTATTTTCTATGTGTTTCTTCTTTAAATAATTTCCATAGGTTTGCTGGGTAGCAATCAAAACTTCAGTGTCTTTGGCACTTCCCACGGGAAACCAGGCTTAAAATGGCCAAACACAGTAGTTTCTTTGAAAATGGGTTTACGTAAATCCAGATCCCTGATGATTGCACCAGGTCTGAGATCAAAATTATTCAGGATTATCTTTAAAAGTTCGTTATCAGGGATTTCACCACTTCCATAGCTGAAAACGGACACAGACAAAGGCTCAGCAATACCAATTGCATAGGCTACTTGTACTAAAACACGCTTACAAAGCCTCGCTGCAACTAATGACTTTGCAATCCACCTGCAGGCATAACTTGCTGACCTATCCACTTTTGTGGCATCTTTGCCTGAGAATGCACCACCCCCATGTGCACCCCATCCTCCATAGGTGTCTACAATAATTTTACGGCCTGTGAGGCCAGCATCTCCCATAGGACCCCCATAGAGAAAGATTCCTGATGGTAACAGATGAAAAATGGTGTTCTCATCAAGATAGCGTTCAGGAATGACACCTTTTATGATAGTCTCCTTTAAATGGTGTCGAATTTCTTCCACAGGTACACCCTCTGCATGTTGGCTGGAGATCAATACAGTGTGAACG
>CM042757.1:4960740-4974278 GCA_022496165.2 Catalaphyllia jardinei
AACATCCAGGCTGTACTTCTGCCCAAGAAGACCGAGAAGAAAGCCAAAGCATAAATGAGCATTGACTCACAAACAAACGGCTCCTTTAGGAGCCACCAAATATTACAAAAGTCACGACCAATAGAAACGCTTTGTTCCATTTCAGTTACGTTTATTCCTTCGAGGATACAACTTTACTTTAGTCAAACTGGAAAGCTCGATTTTTCTTCAGTTAGTTTTATTCTTTCTGTTTTGGGATCAATAGAGCAGTGCTGCGATGAATCAAATTATAGATCAAATATTTTTCCTTTTACCAGAGTGAAAACTAAAAAGAACCCACCCAAACCTAAGTTAATGCCCTCTTTTCTTAGCTTTATCGGTCGCAAACCTGGACTTTTAGTTCTGTCCTTTCCCGCCTCTCTAGCATGCAAGCCTTATTACCTGTTCAGTCCTTTTTATGTCAACACATTCTCAAGAAATGCAATGCATTCAATTAGCTGGCCGATTTATCCTTTATAATGCTAATATAGTTCAAGCGACAGTGCGTTGAATAAAAAGCGCGCCTGAATGAAAATTTGTTGTGAGTTAACGAACTTACCTCGAGCAAATTTTCTTAGGTAGCTTAAACTTTACAAATTTTGTTATGCCCTATAGGCCTAAACATGTGTTTATGCCTTTTTCGGTAGCAACTAAATGATGTTGAGGCTTGGATTACCGAAAAATTCGTCTACCGCGCTCATTTATAATGTAAATCTTTTCTTCGCCGCAATGACACTCCAATGTTCGAACTGACACTACAACAAAACTGAGTTAAGCTTGTGTCGTTCGTGCAGTTTTTCCGGAATATGTCAGAAGTAAGAAAGAAAAAGTGATTTGTAATCTCCCTTTTTTAAACCTAAGACCAAATAACAAACAGTGCTCTAATGTTAATGATTGATCTCTTTAGAAAAGCGCGTCGAAGGTTGCTAGGCTCGCTTTCGCCTCTGTTCGCCTAAAATAGGCCAAAAAATTACGGCTGTTCTGCAGGCCAAAGATTTCTCGCTCAGTATATCGAAATTCGTTTTACTTTGACGAAAAGATTGAAATTTGGATTCGATAAATGTCTCAACCTACTGTAGTTCATATCCCTTAACAGGCAATTATGCCGGCGTTCGGTTTTGCTCAAATCTTGACAAACACTCAAAATACATTAGGACGAGGGACGCGTACAATGAGGGAGTAAAGAACTAAAATATTGTTGAAATTTCCAATAACTATGGACCAGTAGCAAGGAAACTACAGGAGAGCCTATTCAATCTGCTGAGTTGTTTTCTCTGTTTAGTTTCATCCACTTGAATTTACAAATACAAATACCTTGTAGGACGAAAGAATTTCGAGAAAAATGCAAGTCCAATCTTTACGGTCTGTTCACAAAGTTTTGAAAATCATGTATCAGATACGTAGGGATTCTCTAACTTTAAAGAAGTCTTCACGAAAAAGAATGATTCTATTGCTCATGACTTTTGAGAGATTTGGTGGCTCCTAAAGGAGCCGTTTGTTTGTGTTGGTAGACTGTGCAGTCTAACCGCCAAATCCGTACAGAGTTCGGCCTTGTCGTTTCAGAGCATACACCACATCCATGGCTGTCACAGTCTTTCTCTTGGCGTGCTCGGTGTATGTCACAGCATCACGGATCACGTTCTCAAGGAAAACTTTGAGAACACCGCGAGTCTCCTCGTAGATCAGGCCAGAGATTCGCTTGACACCGCCACGGCGAGCAAGACGACGTATGGCTGGCTTGGTGATGCCTTGGATGTTATCGCGAAGGATCTTTCGGTGACGCTTGGCGCCTCCTTTTCCTAGACCTTTGCCTCCTTTTCCGCGTCCAGACATGATTGCTTGCTACTCGTGTTACTGAAATAAAGAACTTAACCGCCGTTTCTGCTATTTATAGGCAGATGTATGACCTCTCAGAAAACGTAGAAATATTTCTATTGGTTGAAATAAGGCAATAGAAGCAACACTATGCATATTGTATTATTATATTTACAGAAAACACGAGTTCAAAGCTAAATAAATGGTTTGCGGCTTGCCTAGCTCGAGAAATACATAGGAAAAAATTTAAACAGCTTTTTCTTATAAAATAAAAGAATTTAACATCACGAACTACTTAAGATGCTTGTGTAACTTTTGCAATAATTAAGCCATTAGCGACTGTCTAACCAAAAACATGAACAATTTTATTCATCGGATCGAACTGTGAATATAAATTTTGTGTGATACATTTTCCAGCCAATAAAATCGCTCCCTTTTGCACCAATCAGCGTTAAGGGCGCCAATGTATAAATAGTTTAATAAGCGACTAACACGCATCAAACGGAAAATAGTTCTTGTTCTATAATTTCGTAAGCTTTCAAATGGCTCGTACGAAGCAAACTGCCCGTAAATCAACTGGTGGAAAAGCTCCACGCAAACAGCTCGCCACAAAGGCAGCTCGTAAGAGCGCTCCTGCCACCGGTGGAGTCAAGAAACCTCATCGTTACAGGCCTGGTACAGTCGCTCTTCGTGAGATCCGTCGTTACCAGAAATCCACCGAGTTGCTGATCCGCAAGCTGCCCTTCCAGCGTCTTGTGCGAGAAATCGCTCAAGATTTCAAGACCGATCTGCGTTTCCAGAGCTCCGCTGTGATGGCTCTTCAAGAAGCTAGCGAGGCTTACCTTGTTGGTCTGTTTGAAGACACCAACTTGTGCGCCATCCACGCCAAGCGTGTCACCATCATGCCCAAGGACATTCAGCTGGCCCGCCGAATCCGCGGAGAGCGAGCATAAAGTGGATTACATCTCCAACAAAACAAACGGCTCCTTTAGGAGCCACCAAATCAATAAAAGCAATGACCAACATGAACCTGACATAAACCTTGAAAATTTTGACATACATTATTCCCTTTGGTCGAAGAACGATTTATTAGCGCAGTCATTTTTCTATAATTGCAAGTACAAGCGCATTTTAAAACCCTTTCGATTTTGTCGAAGTACTTTTCCATTTACTCTTCCATGCTCAGATTCTCTGACAAAATTCGTTTAGTTTAAAAAAATGAACATGGTTTCTAGAAATCATTTTTACTAAAAGAAAGTTTTCAAAGTTAATCGGGCGCGCGTATCGAGCGCGTACCTTACGCATCAATGTCAACGATGTATCTTTGAAACCTTATCACTGAAGGCACTCTTCCTTTCGTTGGAAAAATTTACTAGTAAGTACTTTTACCATTTGAGTAGTTATTCTGTGCATGAGTGTCTGCCCTTTTTAGTTCTCTCACCCTGCTAGGTTTGAGAATCGTTTCCTTACGAATTTTGGCGCCGTATTTAGCGATGGAAGGTCAGGTTTCAGTAGATGGCGTTGTTAAACAGAACAGAGAAAAAGTTAGATAAAGGAATAAAGAATACTGTATTCCTTTCCTTTCCTTTCCTTCTAAGGCATTTTTAAGCTTAAGTCATAATATACAACTCGTACAACTCATCGCCTGGTGATCAGTAGCGTAACGAAATTTGGCGCTTGATATATGCAAATATACGTTTGCAACTTACAACTGGCATGAGCACGAAATCTCACATCACACCAATGAATTATTGACCCGGAGTTATTGACTCCTTGAAGTCGAGGATTTGAAAGTCCTACTGCACTATTAAAATAATTTAGAGTTAAGGAAATCATTCCGCTTTAATTTTAAGGAATTGTTCGTTAGATGAATTCGCGCGAGTCACATGCGAGCCAGTATCAATTCAGCACGGAACAAATGCGTGAAGATTTATACTCATTCATTGTTTTGTTCTCTTTACCAAAGTCGTAGCATTACATATCTCAGTATATTGCCGTGGGCTATTGCCAAATACTCCGCATGCTTCTGAAATAATGTCTGGTTTTCACTCACTCAAAGCATGTTAAAGGACTCAGAATTCAGACGGGATGTCCGGTTTTGTGTATATTCGCTCAAGTCAAACTTGAGTGATTTGAAAATGGCGGCCTCACGAGATTGTTCTTGTTCTTCAAATAAAAATGAAGCTAAGCAACTGAAAATTAACAATAAGGTCAAATTTTCTACGTAGAACGTAAGCAGTAGGAGTTCTTCTTTCTTGAAAATCTACGAAATGCGATGAATGGCGAACTTAGCAGGAATTAATTCGCTTCAAAGACAACATGTTCCTTTCAATCTTAGAGTTTTATGAACTTTCAGGCTTTCAATTTGTCTCGTTGCCTGCCTTTGACCAAATTTGTTTTGGATCTTTGACTGGGGAAATACAGCAGCAACTAATTTTAGGGCTCAGATTGAAAAAGTCTCAATATTATACCTTTTTATTGAAGAAAACGATAGGGAAACTAGCACAGAATTGGACGACGCCATTTTCTGCGCTCTTGTTTCCTCAGTGGTCCGCTCTAGGCGCATATACTTTAGCAGCATTTTCGAGTCTTCAGTTCTGAAGTGACAACAAGGTTCTAAAACTGCAACATGTCCGAAGCAGCGAAGTCCCCCGCTAAAAAGAAGCCAGCAGCGCCTAAAAAGCCAGCTGATCATCCACCTTATTTTGATATGATCAAGGCTGCCATTTTAGCGCTGAAGGAGCGAAGCGGTTCTTCCCGCCAAGCTATCGAGAAATACATCAAAGCCAACTACAAGGTTGGTGAGGTTGGCTCGCACTTGAAGATGGCTCTGAAGAGGGGCGCCGCCAGCGGAAAGCTTGTGCACACCAAGGGAGTTGGTGCTTCAGGCTCCTTTAAGTTGCCGAAGGAGGAAAAGAAGGAAAAGAAACCGAAGAAGAAGCCCGTTGCAAAGAAGAAGCCCGCCGCCAAACCAAAGAAGCCCGCCGCCAAACCTAAGAAGCCCGCCGCCAAGAAGGCAGCGAAGAAACCAGCGGCAAAGAAGGCTGCGAAGAAACCAGCAGCGAAAAAGCCAGCAGCTAAGAAACCCGCAGCTAAGAAACCAGCAGCAAAGAAGCCCGCAGCTAAAAAACCCGCCAAGAAACCAGCGGCCAAGAAACCCGCGGCAAAGAAGCCCGCCAAGAAGCCTGCCGCCAAGAAATCGGCTAAGAAGTGAAGTGCGACGAGTCTTCAATAAACAAAACGGCTCCTTTAGGAGCCACCACATACAAAAAAGTCATGATCAACAGAGCAAACATCTTCATTTTCAATGCTTGATGTTTATCGCTAAATCTTTACAGGGCTAGTTATTTTATGGCCACCCTCTGATACCCCTTTTTGATTCGTTTCTTAACAATAATTCAGTAATCTCGGTCTCTACAGTTTCAGGTTTTCCTTCTCTCCATTAGGAGAACAGTAGCTAGCTCATTTTTGCGGTAAATCTTAAATATTTCCGATCAGTATAAAGTTCTCGCTTCCTATAAATTCCTCTCGTTACGCTCGTCTCCAGTATTTGTGCTATTTTTGTTTTCGAGAAGCTCTTGAAATCATTTTAGACACATCAGTAAAATTTGGGTTTTGCCGACGAGCAAGCTAAAGCTTCTAGAGTTAAAAAAAGGGTTAGCCAGCTAAACGTCACAGAAAAGTAATCTTCGCCGCTCGCGCGTCTAGGTGACTCAATGCTAACTATGCGGTAACTCTCGGTCACTTTTCTGGAAAAATATACCCTATTATAGACCAAAACCGTCTAATTTCTATAGCATATCCCAAACTAAATTGCCCGGCCATACCCTTATTCAGCGCAGACCCATAGAGCCCATTAATGAGAGTACCCTTTCCCCTGGGAGGAAAGTGGGAGGTGAGGTTTTCTACAGTTCATCGTTTATAGGACACGTAAGCATTACTCTTTTAGCTCGTCCCCTGAAGTCTCAGGAAATAGCGTTTAATTTAGTTTTAGGAAGCGACTTTCCATAATCGTGACAAACACGACAAAGACCGGCTAGCCCCTCGACCTAATCCCCTTGTTCAAGCTCCCAGGCACGCATAAACGATTCAGGTAGCCTGGGCCTGGTTTACACATTGCTAGTTCACAATATTTCCAAGTTACTTTGTTGGAGTTTTTATCGCAGGATAACGGGAATCATCTGTTTTAAAACAGGTCAGAAGTTATAACCTATCTAATAAGTCATTTTAGAAATCATTTTGACAAAGATAAGATACATCGACAAATCGAGGAACGGAATATGACATTTTTATTTTTTTAATGATTTATTTGTCTTTTTACCCGATTAAGCAAGCCTCTATTTCGATTTTTTGGTCTAGACGGGAAAATTCAACTTAAAATGAGCATTTTATGGTTGTAACCAGGAGCCCACGGGTGATGGGCTCCTGTTGTAACACTGCCTGAAGTACAGTGCTACGTTAAAAATAGGTCCACAATGCGTACTTGTGTGGGATTTCATTCAACTTTGATACGGTTTGAATAAATGAGACAAACTGTTTTGTTTTGTTATTCAGTCCCATTTGCGCAGTGAAGTATTACAGTTACATGATTCGCGTTGTAAACTTCGAGAAGAGGAAAGCAAAAATTTAAGTTTTCAAAGCGCTTGAGAAAAACTATGTAGATGTAATGCAAAAATAGGTCCGCAGTGCGTACTTGTGTGGCCGCTTATTGTATTCATTTAGTTAACGTTTCTGTGCAATATTTTTGCAGTTCTAAGCTTTCAAGTAATAGATGTGTATAGCCTTTTAACAGGGAAATCCAAAAATGCATAAACTAGGTAAAATATATTTTCCTATGATTAGTGTCAAGATACATGACCAGATAAAAGCTTTAAACTGTATTTTTTTAATTGACATTTTGACAGTGGTTTTGAATTTCACTAGAGTTCTACCAAGTTCTTGCTATAATTCTAATATAATGTTCACAATTGTTAAAATTATAATACATGAATAATAGCTTTTTGGATTGTTTTCCATAAAATAATACACAGGTAGAACTCTGTGCATTAAAACAAAGCATAAATTGTTGATATATTTGCATGCTTCTTGTTAGACATTGTTATAATTTTACAGTGCATAGTAAATTGTATAATATTCTATGGATGTAAAATTCTACCTGACGAAACAGCAAGTAGGTGTCAGCAAACAGCTGCACAAAATTGTCATGCAAGAATTTCACTTCTACGGTGTATTATCAAAAGTGTGAGACAATGGACGACAAGATATATAATTATGTTGATCAGATGCTTGCTTGATGAACATTGTCTAATGGCATATTCATTCACTGTTGTTCCATGTTCTTCATTATGGTTTTCTAGGTTCTTGTCATCAAATGGCACAGTGTCATAAATGGTTTGTCAAAAGTTAAATAAACATTTGGGTAGTGTGCTCCCATAATGACTATTCCAGATTAATGAGGTCCAACCCTTTTAAACTTCATAATCAATGCATATCAGGGCCGGGTTGTTCAAAAGCGGGTTAACGTTAACCCAGGGTTAAACGTTTACTGGAGCATTGCGTTTTCTTGGTTAAAAATGTTTTTCACCTCTAATGTTTGGTGTAGTATGAGATTACTACAGCTCAAAACTGAAGGGCAAACAGTATAAACAGAATACCTCACCAAAAAGTTACAAAACTGAAATCAAAATTCTCGCTAACCCTGGGTTAGCTTAATCAGGCTTTGAACAACCCGGCCAAGGATACTAGTACTTTATCTTGCCGTGCATCACAGGAACATCACCACTGTCAATTCTGCTTTCATTCCACCTGACTTGATAAAGAAATATAACATTGTTTAAGTAACAGTGTACTAAATTAGTTTTTACAAGTCCACATCAGCTTACATAGGTTGCCAGTAACTTAACCTTGCTTAAACAAATAAATAGGAGATGAGATAAGATTATATAATCAGGAGATGAACTTCAGGGGGAACGACAGGGGAGTAATAAGAGGCAATTAGGGAATTTAATACTTACCTAAGTTCTAACAGGGATCCATATTCGCAGTTGTCTGGTCATCTGGATGACCAAAAGACTCATCTGCTGGAGGATTTAACTTTGGCTCTACAAAAATAAAAATTTCTTAAATTTTCTTATGAGACACTTGCATTCTGATTACTAAGTAATTGTAACCCATTTGGAACTTTTAGAAAACAAAGAACAATTTGCAACTTTCTTTCACGATAAGATCATAATTTTGCCACCACCTTGGATACTGTGGTTGCAGGCTTACTTGCCTGGCAATGACCTGGAGAAAACATAGGCACACAAGGCGTGCAAGAGTTATTTTTTTGTGAATAACAAGATACACAGTGCGGTTACAAACATGACAAAACAACGCATGTTGTAAAAAGCTTTGATTAATTACTTAATAAACAGACCTATTTAAGTCTGCTGGACAATATATAAAAGGCTAGTAAAGTAAAAGTTTCTTGCTGCCCACATTTTCAATTAAAGGTGGTTTTAAATCCTTAATCAATAATGATTCTTTAATTCTGCAATGGACATCAGAACGCCCCGTTGCTAAAATTTCAAAATGGTCCCGTTTGATATTGTTTCCAGTCTTTCTCTTAAGCATTTAAATATCTTGTTGTATTATCCAACCGTCATTTCTGAGGATGTATGTTGAGGCATACAAAACGTTGAGTAATTTTTGTAACCAAGTAATGTTGAGTAATGTTTGTGACCGCAGTGTGTGTATTATTTTAGTTTTTATCTGTGAAATTTCTTCTTTGATATTTCTTCTTAGATATTTATCTCCAGCAGTGAAGAAATAGCATATCGCCCCTAAGTTTTCGAGAAAACAAGGGGATCATGTTGTATAACTTTACGACAACAAGAGGCCATAACTTGTTAGCTCTAACTGAATTTACTCCCATGTGAAAAACAAAAGTGTTAAGTTACCATTTGAAACTAAAAATAGCAATATATCGTTTTGTTTGTTCAAACATTTCATGAGAACAAGTGGTGGCGATTCGTCAGCTCTAATTGAATTTACTCCCTTGTGAAAAACAGAAGTATCAAGTTACCATCTCTAACTAAAAATAGCAAACATCTCGGTGAAATTAATGCTCACGATTCATCACCTCTGATTTAATTTACTCCCTTGTGAAAAAACAAGGGTGTCAAATTACCTTTTGTTACTAAAAATAAAAATATCTCATTACAATTGCATACAAGAACAAAACACTCATTTGTTTTGTAAATGTTAAAACTGTTTCAAATCTTAAAATAAAATATCTCTTCCCATTTGTTTACTACTGACTCATGAACTACTTCAAAACGCAAAAGTCATCTCGTTCAAAACTAGCCACCATTACACTGAAACAACCCAATGTATATTATGTAACTGTCACAATCCCCTCCAAACCGGACTAAAAATCACAAACCGGCAACATACCTGGCAGTCTTAATGCATCAATCAATTCCAGCTGTGCCCCTCCCCCCCCCCCCCCCCCCGGCAACCACAGGGCATTTGCTCATGTTATCAGACCCGGATGTGGGGCATTAGCAAATGTTATCGCGCCCCGGGGGTTGGGCATTAGCATACCCCGGGGCAACCCCCAGGCATTTGACACTCGGCGTGTTTTCGAAAGATGAATGAGTTTATCAGGAACGGCCAGGCCTTTGTTAAAGACTGGCTTATCCGTCAGGGACTAGAAAAACCAGTCGATGTTTTTAAAGGTATGTTATCTCAATTTTAGATATTTCTTCATTACTTGTAAGCATATAAATAAAAGCGACAAGGTGAACTATATTTTGTTTATCACAAAACAATCACTGACCTGAACACTGCGTGAACGACTATTTCGCATTTCGCATTCAAAACTAGCCTTACAAATACTGACGGTTTGTGAATTCAAATGATGCGATCTTCAACACAGATTTTGCGAGTCTAAAATACAATGTATCATCATTTAAAATGTCTTGATTCTTTACAGCAACAAGGTGAAAAACAAAAATATAAAAAGGATTATAAAAATTTTGTTCAAACCAAAATATAAAGAAATAAATATCATCAGAATAGACTAGCAGGTACTGTTATCCTTGAAGTCTTTAATACCATTGCATTAAAATACTGAACATGACTGTTTTATTCACTGGTTAATAAGAAAACTGCACAAGTGTTGGAAGGCGACGATCCTGGGGGCGGGGCATTTGCCTTCTTGCTTCGTCCCCATCCCGGTGCATTTAGATAGCTTATATGTTCCCACCCCGGGGAATTTGCCCAATTTTTTTTTAAAAAATACCGATGCCCAGGGGTTAGCCTGGGTGGGGGGGGGGGGGGGAAGTTGGGGAGGGAATGAATGCAGAAAAATAATTATTATTCAATCACCAAAGTCTTAAAACTCCCAAGACTTCATACACCTCACTTAAGTTATCTTAAACAAGAAATTTTCTTTTTCTCCTACTACAATTCGTGCTGGCTATTAATGTGATAATTAAGCGAAAACCCTGAGAACATTGACGAGAAAAGATTAAGTTTCAAGAAATGTAAAATTGTCAAAGAATAATTTCTTTTTGTTCTGTTGATGAAATTAGTCATAGTCTCTTCCCTTGTTTCATTGAAAATTATCACTGAAAATGATCAATGGATGCTGAAATAAATGACTCGCCCATCGACTCTGCAGCAATGTTTAGGTTTCACTACAACATGCAAATGATCTGAAGCTTGTCACAACCTCTTCACATTCCCACTAAATACAATATTGTTCCTACCCCATAGCAACCACATCAACACTATTAGTAGAGCGGCTAACACTCATTTAATTCAAAACCTTATATAATGGGAAAAGCTCGCCCGTCATCATGGGCTCGCGGTTATATCCCAAAGACTAAGTTTCTTTTTCTTTCACTGATTATCCAATTGCTGAAGACTATCAAACCCGCCCACAAAATCCTCAGCCTAACCCACAGAAAATGTTGAGGTAAACCCAATATATGAATAATTCCTCCTCTTTTACAGAAGAATATATATGGCCATTCTCAACTGTATCAGGATCAAATCTTCTCACATACCATCTACCTTTATAACAGGAAATTTGATTGGTGTTTAATAGTAGATCCAATCTGATTGGTGTGACATACATCTCTCACTGATCCACTGAACCACCCGTCCATAACACATCCCACATGCCCACTAAGAGGTATTTTTTTTTACAAAAAATAACTCAAAAAAGGGTTTCTGAGGTTTTAATCTGATGCAAAATGTGGTAAAAGAATTCTTTCTGATCTTTATTAAGGGTCTAGACCATTTGGCAATAGTCATCATCTCCCAATTCATTAAATATGACTGGCTCATTATTCAGTGATGTCAATGGAATGCCAAAATCATCAGACATGTCATAGCTTTCATTGAAATCAGGATGCAAATCTTCCATACCTTCAGCTTCATCTTCAAGTTCTATATTTTGTGTGTTTGGTGCTATGGAATCAAACTGATCTTCACTGCAATTTGTAGTAAGTAAATTCTGTTCAATCTCATTTAGATCTTCACTGCACATGGCATACTTTCTCATTTGTTTGTCTATTTCTTCTTTTAAAAGAAGGTAATGCTCCTGAAATGAAGAACTGTTGCCTATCAAATCAGTTTCTTCATTGCGCCATGAAGTAAACAGCGTGTTAATAACAGAATTTCTGGGTGAGATTCTACATTAAACCAAACACTCCTAATTATTCTGGTTTTTAAACGCTTGTTTGGTTTTACTTGTTTTCCAATATTTGTGACCTCGTTGACACATTCCACAAATTCATCACCATCGTCATTATTTTCATCATTATCTAATGTTTCCAAAGGGAGATTCTCTATATCAGTAGCTCTTGATTTTTTGATAAACGGCTTGTGACATGAATCATAATATGCAGCCCAGTCAGCAAGCAAAATCTTTTTCAAGACTAGGAGACCTTTGCATATATCTCTTTAAGGAAGGTTTTAATTAATTTTTATTATGGTAATTATTAGTAACTTAACACATATTGCATATTTCAGTTGTATCTTTCAATTTTATCATAGTATGTTTTTAATAAGTATTATTTAGATAACCTGTATTTAATTATCATAGATAGTAATTATGTAGCCTGCGAGCAGGCTCACTGGTTTGGGCAGGGTGTCGCGGGCAAAGGTGGGAGAGCCGCAACCGAGAGCTGGCGAGAAGGGGTGAGGAAACGTGAGCCTGCACGCGAGCTATTGATTTTTGAATTCCCCGTGTTCGCTGACGAACGCAGCGATCCAATTGGTTAAAATTTACAGGTTACAGAAACCAGTGCAACCTTAGTGCTTTTCACACCATGCGAACCGTCTGTAGACTTTGTTCAAGGAGCGTTACTCAAGCTTTCGATTAATTCTGACTTAAGTTTTGAACTAAAACTAGAACAGAAAGGAGCTCTTAATTATTTACTGGGAGAGAGGGATGTTTTCGCAGTGATGCCGACCGGTTTCAGTAGAAGTTTTTCAGCTTTTCTCCACAGCGATCGAACAGAAGATTTGGGAAGGAGAGTATCCGAACAGTGTGACTCTAGTATTTGCCCGTTGATAGGCCTGATTGAAGACCAGATTAAGGAAGGACAGCCTCTTGCTTTGACCTGTACTTCACTAAAAGATGTAAATGACCTTTTTAGCGATAATCCTTGGCCACAACTCCTATTTGCATCAGCAGAGAAGGCACTTGACAATGACTGCAAGAGGATCCTCAGAGACAGATCTTCAAAGGTTCCCTAGCAAGTTGAATTGATGATTGTAGGCAAATCACACAGTGTTGAGATCTGGATGGGCAAAAATGGTCAGTGGAAACTCAAGCCTTCACTTTTAGCATGAAGAATTAATTTGAACATGCGGTCGTGCGGGGAGCACGTCTGCGAAATTCTCAACATTTTAAGAGCTTTCTTCACCACAGCTTGAATGATAATTTGTTGCTATTGTACTCCCTTTCGCATTTCTTTCATCTGGTTCCCTGTATTTTGGAAGTTTAGGTTTTAAAAGTGAACTTTATTTTTGCACACTGGATTTCTGCATATTTAATTTGCAGCAACCATCATGGTTTGTTTGCTTAGTTAATTTGCTTCGTTCAAATATATTCTTTGGAGTCTTATTCAGCTACTACAGAACTGCCGAGAAAAGAACTGAATGGCTACTAATTTAGTATAGTTGAAATACAATTGATCTCAAAGTAATTAGCTTGTTTTTTTCGTTTTTTGACTCAAAACGTTCGTCTTCCTTTCGCAGGGCTGCAATATATTTCGCCGTACGGCTAAGAGATTATTTGCTTTCTTGTTATCAAATTGGTTTTCACATGTTTCCTTTGCTTTGATTATTTGTTGTTTCGTGAATGCTAGCAGTTATAGTACAAGATTGGATATTCTGTTGTACGTGCTTTCAATTTGTAAAGTATACTCATTGCGCCATCCAGTCTCTACTTGTCGTGTTTCTTTACATCATGCTTTGCTCCTATTGGATAGTTATCTGACACATGTGAAATGCCGACTTGACACCTCGTGAGGGGCAGAATTCAAAATTCAATAGCTTGTGTGCAGGCTCACTTTTCTTGCCTCTTTCTTCTCGCCGACATCGCCGGTTCTTGGTTGCCTTTACCCTAACCCAAACAAGTGAGCCTGCTCGCAGGCTAGTAATTATGTAATATACGAATTAATTGAATTATTATTATTATCATT
>CM042757.1:4982389-4992389 GCA_022496165.2 Catalaphyllia jardinei
GAAGAAGCCCGCCGCCAAGAAGCCAGCGAAGAAACCAGCGGCAAAGAAGGCTGCGAAGAAACCAGCAGCGAAAAAGCCAGCAGCTAAGAAACCCGCAGCTAAGAAACCAGCAGCAAAGAAGCCCGCAGCTAAAAAACCCGCCAAGAAACCAGCGGCCAAGAAACCCGCGGCAAAGAAGCCCGCCAAGAAGCCTGCCGCCAAGAAATCGGCTAAGAAGTGAAGTACGACGATTCTCCAATAAACAAAACGGCTCCTTTAGGAGCCACCACATACAAAAAAGTCATGATCAACAGAGCAAACAGAGTACTCGCCATATATACTTTTTAATTTCATCTTCATTTTCAGTGCTTGATGATTAACGCTAAATCTTTACAGGGCTAGTTATTTTATGGCCACCCTCTGATAGCCCTTTCATTTCTTAACAGTAATTCAGTAATCTTAAATCTACAATTTCAGGTTTTCCTTCTCCTTACTAGGAAAACAGTAGTATGCTAAACTATGCTAAACATACGGTATGCAGTATGCTAAACATACGGTAACTGAGTTACTCTATAACCGATATCTTACAAAGTCACTTTCGATCCCTGGGTAAAGAAGCCTGTTTAAACCTAAATTATTTATATAGTGGCCACTTTTCTGGAAAAATATACCGTTTCTAAGACCAAAACTGTCTAATTTCTATTGCCGATCCCAAACTAAATTGCCCGGCCATACCCTTATTCAGCGCACCGATAGAGCCCAAATATGAGAGTACCCTCTCTCCCGGGGGGAAAGAGGTAAAGCGGGGTGGGGTGAGATTTTCTACAGTTCATATTTTAGAGGACATGTAAGTATGACTCTTTCAGCTCGCCCCACTAAAGTCTCAGGAAATGGCGTTTAATTTAGTTTTAGGAAGTGACTTTCCATAATCGTGACAAAGACGACAAAGCCCGGCTAGCCCCTCTACCTAGTCCCCGTGGTCAACCTCCCAGTCGCACGTAAACGATTGAGGTAGCCTGGGCCTGGTTTACACATTGCCAGTTCACAATATTTTCAAGTTACTTTGTAGAAACTTTGTTGGAATTTTTATCGCAGGATAAAGGTGATCATCCGTTTTAAAACAGGTCAGAAGTTATAATCTATCTATTAACTTATTCTAGAAATCATTTTGACAAAGATAAGATACATCCTGGTGAAGAAAATCGAGGAACAGAATGTGACATAACTTGTATGTCGCACGTTGCACGTTTTTGTAATCTGAGATACCTTTTTCTGTTTTCATTTTTATTTTTTAATGATTTCTTTGTCTTTTTACCCGATAAAGCAGGTCTCTATTTCGATGTGAGTGGTCTAGACGAGAAAATGTAACTTATAACATAAGCATGTTTATGGTTGTAACATGCTATGGTAAAAATCGTTTAGGATATGACAGATCGAAACATGCCCAGAGCAACGAAAACGAAGTGTTGTATGTTATCTCAGTTGATGATTGATATACAAATGAACCTGTGTTTAGAAATTTATCGGCTTCACCAAATATAGCATATAGACCATGTAGATCACAGAAATGATGATTCCAATAATTAGACGGCCAATTAGACATTTTTTTTAGACCATGGTGTTAGCATCAACTTATAATGAGATGTCATAGTTACCCATCAAAATCTATGTCTTGGAAAGTGCTGGAAGCTGTTTGGAGCCACCTTTGCACAACAATTAATTGGCAAACATTTGAACCAGGCCTTACTTATGTTTTGGATATTCTGCTGTTATTTTTTTTCTTATTGTTTCATATTGAAACAGGCATCATTGGTAGAGAAGTAACGTTTTGCTGTCAGTGTCAAATTCTACATAAAGTTATTTATGGTTTTGGTTTAGTGGCTTAAACTCTTGCTAGAAGAAATGGATGGTTTTTAAAAGGAAATGTGGAAGGCATGGTAGTCTCATTGTTAGTGTGTTGTCTCCCGATCAAGCAATCCACTGTTCAGCCTAGGTGGGAGACACTGTGTTTTTTTTTACTCTCACAGTGCCTCTCTTCACCTAGGTGTATAAATGGGTACTGATGAACTTAATGGTGGGGGTAACCCTGTGATGGACTAGCATCCCATCCAGGGGCCAGGGGGGAATAGAAATACTCCTAGTCATTTTATGCTACTGGAACCAGGATAAGCACTGGCCTGAGAGGTCACTTACCTCATATAAAGACTTAGTTATGCAGACACTGTTTTGCTCTTTCAGAGAAGTCTCCAAAGAACGGGACCTTATAATTCTTACACTTCCAGCGATGGGTGGAAGCTCATCATCACCAGTGGCATCAGATGCTGGTGGCAGTGCCGCTATTGTCACTCAAGCTCCTGCTGGTGGATGTCCAGTTCAACACAGTTCTCCAGCACCTGACAGAACATCAAAGCAGTCAATCAGTGAATGCCCAGTCCATCAAGATAGTATGGTGAAACTTCAAGCCAGTCAGTGTCCTATAAGTGCTGGAAGTGGGTGCGACAGTGCTGCTATTGATAAGGGTGCAGTTGCCTTGGACCCAGCTAATATGGTAAAAGTCGCAATCTTGCTTTTTGGTCAGTCACAGTATATATATCTTATTAACCAAGCGCAAGGGCCATACTGGGAGAATATCGGCCCGAGGTCTTGCCAGTATGGACAGAGCGCAGCGAGGTCCGTACAAAAAAGATTGAGGGCTGATATTCTCCCAGTATGGTCCCGAGCAAGCTTGGTTTATAAGAGATTTATTATACAACTGCATGAAGAAAGCTTTGAAGGTTTTTCATAAGTGCAGGATCATTCGGGACAATGCCCAGTCTAATACTTAGAGAATATTGGGCCGGCAATAGAGCATTTTGATTGGTTGATTTTAGTTATTTCAGTTATTGGCCCTCTGAGTGCCTGAGTCATGTAATAATCTAACAAAACTACCTTTAAATTAAAAAAAACTGAAAATAAAAGTTTACTATAGAGAGAAACACCAAAGAGATAATAATAAACCATAATGAAACAAGGGCAGTTAAGGATGGAGAAGATTCACATGGATTTCAAATGATAAACTTGAAAAATTTAGGTTAAACTTTTCAATATGTGCAAACCACAACATAACTCCGTTAACATCATTCAATGTTTTGAATTTGGTATGGTATGTATGTATGCCAAGGTTATATCCCAAATCTGGTATTTTGTTCTAAATTTTCTTCAACTGTTTACCTCAGTTTATTAGTATTGTAAAGGAGGAACTGGTTAAATATATAAAAGGTAAATATTCTTATCACAGAATTTGGTGTTTGTGTTTGGGTGTGTTTTCTCGATTGACAATGTAGAGTCAATTACAGTATATAAGAGACCCTCTGGACTGTAAAGTGTTGTTTGTAGTTAAGTTCCCTTTGATCAAATTTTCGATATCCATTTTTTGCATTTTTGTACACAGTAGGTCCTCCCTGGATATCTTGCCAAATTTCAATCTATTATGAAGTATATTAGGGCCATGTTTTTTGGATCTTTTATTTGTGCGAATCTACGGCTGCCATTAATTTCCTTGTTCCAAGTCTTGGTTGAAAATTGGAGAAAATGACATCATATTCTCAAAAATACTGCATGGATTGAAATTATAATAATAATAATAAGTGTGGAAAATTGCATGAATACAGGGGCCAAAGTTTTTTTTCTTCTTTGTTCGAATTGCTGTACTAATAATATTGTTATTAGTATAATTACTCAGGTGATTATAGAAATCCTTGTGCTCTCATAATCACTTCCGGCGAGGTGATTATAGCAAGAGGACTAATTTTCAAAATAGCCACCTCTCGCTTTGTTGATGTGTCTGAAGAGGAAATTAATTTAATGAAAGGAAATGCCATTCTGAGGAATACCAAACACACCACAAAGTTCGGAATGACACTCTTCAAAGGTAAGATGTGAAAATTGGGCTAAACATAACTAGTTTCAAACTGAAGAACAAACACTATAAACAGGAAACCTAACTGAAAAACTACAAAACTGCAATTAAAATCCTCACTAATCCTGGGTTAGCTTAATCAGGCTTTGAACAACCAACCCAGGACTACAGTTAAATGATTGCATATATTAGGAAGTTGAATTTTATTCTTTTTTTAATACTGGGCTAATAACTGAAAGCATTGGTCATTATTTAGGCAAAATGTGTCCGAAGTTTTGACTATAATACTGTGGAACCCTATTAATATGGTCATCAACAGGCCATGAAAATTTGGCCATATTAACAGGGTGGCTTTATTAACGAGGTAGGGTCCAATTTCATGGCTATTTTAAATTGATTGACATCTTAACAGATGTATCACAATTGCACTTCTAAACAACTGTTCTTTAATACGTATCCTACATGCTGATATTACTTAGCTAACAATTGAAACCTCTAATCAGTACATGCGTAGAATATTAACAGAAACATGAGCCTGACTGGTTTGAGTGGCCGTATAAACAATATAAAATTGTAAAGGATTATACACGTGGAGATTTCAGAATATGGCCATTGGCAGTATTAATGTACTGGCTGTTTTGATAGGGTTTTCTTGTAAGTGACCATACTTAAGGTGGGGTTCCACTTGTTTGTATTTGTTCCCTTTAATAGCAAGGCTAGAGGAGTATTCATCATTCTTTCTTTATAGATGCCTCCACCAAACCAACAGCCATCTCCAGGCCAGCCATTCTCTCTGCCTATCAATCGTCAGGTGTCGACCATCCCCAGAGGGGGTACTGGCAAAGAAGAGAACTGGGTGTACCCCTCGCAGCAGATGTTTTGGAATGCAATGTTACGTAAGGGCTGGAAATGGCAGGATGACGAAGTACAGCCTAATGACATGGATAATATCATCCGGATTCACAATGCTAACAACGAGGCTGCTTGGCAGGAGATTCTGAAATGGGAAGCGCTCCATTACAAGTGAGATTAAAATTATTATTGTGTTTAGTAGAAAATGTGTTCACCTGTTTAAGTAGATTTGTATGCTTTTTTAAATACCTTTTCAAGCTGGGGTTTTGAACATACAGATTAAATGAGATGCATCCTATTCAGTTGCAATGCCAGCGAATAGCAGCTGAAATCTCAGATGAAAATGTTTTGTTTTTAACAAGATGCAAGCATGAATTTTAGTGGCTTCCCCAGTAGTTGATGTCCATGTTACCAGGGTGATATGTTGAGGAATACAAACAGGAAGGATTAGTTGAATGAAATTTCATCCAATGGGTAGATAAAAAGTTGAAGTTTGTTTGATTTTTTTTTTGGTAAATCTGCAAATCAACAACAACCTTCTAATTCCAGAACTCCATCAGCCACCGTGTCATAAAAGTTGTCGCATCCTCAATCTTAAAGTCCCTAATCATGGAAACACATGTATGTTCATTCTCTTAATTAAACTAGCTGAGAGACCTACCCCTGGGAATTATGGGCATAAACATTTGAGCCCATTTAAAACGTTGTGGCCCAAAAACTGTTTATGGTTTCTGAGACATTTAAGGGTGATGAATTTAATTTTTGTATTTTTTTCCCCAAAAAAAAACAGGGAATGCAGAACACCCAAACTGCTTAGTTTTAAAGGAAAAGCAAAAGAGTTTTCTCCAAGAGCAAGAATACGAAGCTGGATGGGGTAAGATTGATCATTTAGGTCCAGTTTCATCACTGATAGAAATGTGTTGTTAGTACTTGATCCCTGGAACATTTAGTTCATGGTTTTCCCTAAGCTGGAAAGATACTCAAAGCAATAATATTTGCTTTCTTCATCTCTAGGGTAAATTATTTAAGCTTTGGGTATTTTTTTGTTAGCGGGAGGCAGGGTGGTCTCATGGTTAGTGTGCTTGACTCTGGAGCAAGCAGTCCGAGTTCGAGCCCTGGCCGGGGACATTGTGTTGTCTCAGGCAAGACGCTTTACTCTCACAGTGCCTCTCTCTACCCAGGTGTATTAATGGGTACCGGTGAATAATAAAATTATTGTTGGGGAAACCCAACAAAATTGCAGGCGAGTGACCTGCGATGGACTAGCATCCCATTCAGGGGAAGTAGAATTACTTCTAGCCGCTTCATGCTACAGAAACCGGGATAAGCTCTGGCAGCTAAGAGCCAGCCTTGGCTCCAAGGCTTCACTCATTTTTTTTGTTGAGATTATCTGATGGCTAGAATTCAAGCCACATCCACAAAGCCATCACTTTCTCATGGGAGTTCCCCTCCCCACTGGGGATAAGTTTTCATACCAAGTGTCACATAAAAAAAGATGATAGATTGAATGTGGTTATTGAGGGGAACAGGGATTGCACAGCGGTGAGAGCGCTCGTCCCCCCCCCCCCCAGGTTCAATTCTGACCCAGTGCCATGTGCAGATAATTATGTGCAGATAATTATGTGATAATTATCTCTGGTTTTCCTTTTTTTTACAAAAACCAACATCTCCAAATCCAATTTTTTCGAGGATAGAGGAGTCGTGTGAAAAGCAGCTAAGGCTTATGTGGCTCCTTCTTTTAGTATGGTGATTTTTATTGTGCATTTTAAAAAGTAAGTTCAACTTTTCTGTTTTGCTTTACTCCTTATATGTAATATTTGTTTATTTTCCCAGTTACGAGCTTCCATTTGATCGTCACGACTGGGTCGTCGATCGCTGCGGTCGGGAAGTCCGATACATTATCGATTACTACGACATCGGTGACGAAGAAGCTTACAAGAGAGGTGAATTTGTGGCGCTTGACGTCCGACCAGCTATGGATTCGTTTCAAGCAGTTTTAGACCGAGCGAGAATTGCTGTTCTTCGGTGGACGCTTTCATTTAGCAGTTCAAAAGACGAATAAGTGGAAAATTGGAACAGTTTGCGCAGAAAGAGCCCGAAAGCTTAGTTCTAGCCCGGGAACATAGACAGCAATTACGGGAAGAAAAACCAGTTTCAGATTTGATTTTCTTCCAAAGATTCACTGAAATGTCAAGAAGTTGTTTCTCTTACTTGAAGCATACGAGGAATTTTCAGTAGAGTAACTAAACTGCGTAACTTGTGAATTCGTGAATCTAAATATCTTTTGACATTCGAGGACATGTTAACCTTCTCGGTGGAATTTGCGTCGCTTTCTCTGTTCTGGATATTGTGTACTCTTGTGTGACAAGCCTTTCTATTTAAATTTGAATCGTAGAATTCGCGTGCATAATAGTTGTATTATATAATATATTGCGAGGTGGTGTATAAAAAATACTTGTTATATCAGATAATGTTCAAGTGTCTTTTATTTTGTTAAATCATGTTAAAACTTATTGAACATACAGATGTGCACATGAATTAATTTTAAATAATAATAAAGTTTATCAAGATTCATGTTTTCAAGACGCTTTTGAAGTTTTCTTTTTTGACAAAATGCAGAAGCATATCATCCAGTTCTAGGTGTTATGCTTCCGCCCCATGTGCGCGTTAAATCCACAATCTTCCCAAAATTAACACTACAGGTACTGTGCAATTTTTCTCTAAAAAGAAAAGTATTTGGAGTTTTAAAGTTGATGCAAACAGCCTTCTAATGTAAAACATTTGTCTCTGAATTTCTGCTGTAACCAGTCTCCGGCAAGCCTTTCAGTGGGCCGAGAGAAAAATAAACCGAGGAGGGGTGTAAGTAGGCGCGCAGGAGCCAAGTGGAAGTAATCTTAACATTTCCAGGCTCTCATCACTGCTCCTGGATCCACCTTTAGGTATTGCGTTCTACATGCATACATCATAAAATTAAACAGTAAATGTTCTATGTGGAAAACGCTAAAACCAAATGTCGAGAGTCCCTAGAGTTCATCTCCTTTTCGAGTTTTCTTTTGTCGTTTATCTTTCTCCTTTTGCAAGGTTTTCCTGAAAGAATTAAAATTAAATATTGTTTAATATAAAAGCTGCATCAAGTCATATCATTAGATAGTAGACTACAACATGCAAGTCCCTCTTTAGCTTTGCTATATATGGTAAAGAGTATGACCCGTACCCCATGCGGATGACTGATCATTCCCTCATGGGACCTCGGTTTCATTACTGCTGTTTTCAGTTGTTCGACTTGCCGAGACCACTCTCCTACTCCAAGTGGCAACCGCCCCACTCGCACCTGGGAGGGCCAGGGCAATCTCGTCCCCAGGGGCCGCGATCCTTTTGTTCAGCAGCTGACCGCAAACGCGCGTGCTCTGGGGCAGATCAGGCAGAAATTGTATTCAGGGGAACTACCTGGCGTCGGCATTACTTACGATATTTGGTAACTACCCGGACCGTTACGTGAGTGCGTATTTTGCTTAAAGTTAGTCTCTCTTCATTTTGTTTGCGTTTAGCTTTCATTGGTATGTTGGGGTAACTCTATAAATTTATAGTACTGTACTGTAGTTTAAATTTGAGTATAACTTGCTGGACCATTACGTGAGAGCGTACACCAAGTACTCGTCGTATTCAAGATCGACATAAGAAAATGGTGATAACTTTGCCCCGGCTTTCTGTCAAATACACATCAATATATTTGCGCACATTTTTGTAGAAGAACTTGATTCTCCCTCTGCACTAATTTCTTCACAGGGAAACGACAAGGAGACAGAGAATTGTTTGCATAGCAGAGGGTGAAACACATCGTTATTTTCATACTTACTTTGCCTTTTTGCTCTTCTCCTTTGTTTTACTATTTTCATCCTGAATAACCCTGGTTTGACTTGTAGACATCACTTTCTGACAATCCACGGGCAACATTTCATTAAATCGTGAAAATGGAGCCAAATTTTCGCGATCGAGAAATATATCCGAGATAACCTCGCCAACTCTTTCCCCCGTCAGATGTCCATCCAATGTTTTAAACAGCCGCTTTTTCGGTTTAGCAAACAGCAACACCGGAAGTTTGTCTGGAAAGATGCCGAAAACGTCGCCATATTCTGGATGGCAAGACGCATTGACCCAGAGATAGTGTAAAGGTTTACCTGAAAAATGTTTAAAAAAATAGCGGTGACGTTAATTCTAGAATTTTTCTTAATGCAAAACTAACCTTCAAACTTACTTCACAATAATATCCCATCGATGTCGAAACGTCGTTTATTACTTTCTCTATTTTTTTTAATAGCAAGGTTGTATTAATTTTCGGGTATAAAAATCTTTTGCACTGCTTATCACAATGATTTGTGTAGTTTGATGGATAAGTTAAACTCAAATCTGAAGGATAAACAATATAAACAGAAAACGTCACCGAAACGTTACTTAAGATTTAAATCAAAATTCTCTGGTGCTAATCCTGGGTTAGCTAAATCGGGCTTTGAGCAACCGGGGCCCTACTTATGGCAAATTATCTCCTGCAATTTTGCCAGATCCTGGCGCTAACAACATATTTAGGCTCAAAAAGACTTGGCCAATTTTCAGGGGCCGACGGAGCCAGATCTGGGACCCGTTTCTCGAAAGACCCGGTAACTTAACGGGCCTGAAATCAGATTTTGAAATCAAGATCTCAAGAGTGGTAGGGTATGTTCTGAACTCTAATAAAGTTCGTTTTGTTTCTTTAGCTAATAAATCTACTGTAAAATATTGAAAGCTTTTGAAACTCTCATCTGGATGGAAAACAAAACAGCTTAACGGGCCCGGTAATTACCGGGAGCTTCGAGAAACGGGCACCTGGAGACAACATTACGTCCTTAGGCCGGGTGCACAAACTACGTACTCCCCATAACTTTTTTGCCCAGGTCGTTTTAGTAGAATGTTTTTACGGTACTTTGGCCAGTGTTTCCACCAGACTAGGTAACTCAGACATGCCTCAGGTAAGAATCAAATTGTAGAATAGCGAAGCGCACGAAGTCTAAAAATAGAATGCAAATCACTGAATTGCTCAGGAGACTCAGTTAACATTAGCTAATAAGCAGTTAACATTAGCTAATAAGCGAGGGAAATACAGGAAATGCACACGAAGTGTTTCACAAGGGTTTTAGGAACACCGGCTTTTGCCCTTAAAGAAATCTTCAAAAATCAGCTACCATTCCAGTTTGTTTTAGTCTTGTCTGAGTCATGCCGTCACTCGCGCGCTTCGCT
>CM042757.1:4997389-4999607 GCA_022496165.2 Catalaphyllia jardinei
CTCCTCAGAACGAGAAATATGGTAAGCATCTCAGTTCCGTCTGTAAAGAATCCTCTATATAGGACCGAATTTTCTAAGAGCTCTTGCGTACAAGGTAAAGAGGTTCCAGTGTCCAGCCTCTCAATCTACGCTTACGTAACAAGGTTAGTTTCCAGTTCTCACCGAGTAAGAGCTTTGATCACCGGTCAGTTGAGGATCTTCCGTCATGTAATCAAACATTTTTGGCTCGTTTCTTGGCCTTTTTGTGACTATAGGCTCGAAACTCTGTTGCTTTGTAACCCAAGGTGTTCCAAGATGAGTGCTGCACCGTTTACGGTGGAGATGATCTTTGTGTTTCTTCTGACATTGGGTCTTCTTCATCAGTATGGAAATTGGCGAAAGCAACATTGGTTGGTGACCATAGCAGTTTTCATTGCTTGGTATTTCTCATTCCTGATTGTCTTCATCCTCCCTTTAGATGTTTCAGCGGTAAGTTGAAATCATTTTTCAATGTTAAAAGCCCGGAAATTATTATAATCACGCCCGATTTAAGGGAAGTGTAGCCTTATAATTTTTGTACACCGTTGGTTTTGTCACTTTTATGTAGATTTTATTGTGCGTCAATTTTAAGAAGTTAAATTGAATTTGTGTCAAGCTAGTATTATTGGAAAAACAACGACTTTTTGCTATATTTTCTACTCAGACGTTCTACAGAAAGTGTTTGAAAGATGCTGTAGTGATTACCAACTCACAACAAAAGAGAGCCATTCTGTCGAACTCCTCTTCAAATGTCTCGGAGAGTAACTCGAGCCAGACTACTCCGTCAAACTGCGAGAAACCTTGGAGTTATTTACAGGAACATGTCCTTCCTGATCTTTGGCGGGTAGTTTATTGGTCTTCTCAGATACTCTCTTGGTAGGTAGTTGAAAATTTACCTCGGGCAATGGTGAAATTTGTAGCTGAGTTATTCCTCTCTGAGGCGAAAATGGCCATGTTAATGCTGTCAGTCGCTTTTAAGGTTCCCATGACCTAGTTTTGCATCTGTATGGCATGCCGACAGAAAAAAATTACAATATTACACGAAAACTTATTGTCTGCTTGATTTGTAATTTGCATTTTGCATGGATTTACAATAAATAGTTTTAAATATAGCTCTAAAAGATCACAAAATTTTTGCTTACCCAAATACAAATTTCTGAATTAATCAATGAAAGTTAGAAAAATTGATTATGTATCAATTCAAAATATATGCAAAATATAAAACCTCAAGTGAAATTTAAAGATCAGCGATTTGGCACTGTTGTGTCCTGCCAATCATCACTGCGCTGTTGTGGATGCACAATATAAAAGGAGCATTATGCATGATTAGGTGTGGGAAATTTATGTTTTGTTTCTAAGAACTACATCTTAGGATGCTGGCAATCACCCAAAGTCAGAACATTAATTCTCCATACTAGCCGCCTTTGTTTCCTTTTAAGTTAGGTTTGAGAATTTGTTTGCTCATCAATATGTTTTAATAATAAACATTTTCTTATACAATACAGCAAGTTACATTCAGTACAATGCTGATACTTACTCCACTAATAATATACATGAAAAAATTACTCAATTCTGATTGGCTGAGAGCAATGCAGTTCAAGTGTAACACCAGTGCAAATTACACATTGTAATTATGGATTATGATTGACTGAAAGACAAAAATATCACGTAACAATGATATCACGTAAAATTATGATGAAAAATTTGTGTAGAAGCTACAAATGACAAAAAATGGCTTCAAGAAAGATCTTTCAGCACTTCCTCTGTTGGGAATTGTATTCAGCGAGTTGTAGGCTCAGGTCGGCTCAGACTCCAAATTTACGAACTCTTTAATGAACTAACCACGTAATCCGGAACATACAGTAAACAGCAAATCATGCCTAAAAACAGTCACAAAAGGATCACAAAATTTTTGCTTACCCAAATACAAATTTCGGAATTTCCAAAAACTGTAGCAAGGCTGACCTAAATCCTCAAACCCGCCAAGAAAATACAACAAAGATGAAAATCTGGAAAATTACGACAGCAAAGTTCAAATGCACACACGAGCACATTCTGGGCCATGATTGGTTAATTAAAATCACCTGAGATTAAGCGCGCGCACAAAACTCCCGCTGAGAGGTGAGTTCAGAGTTCGTAAAGTTTAAGACATCTCGCAAATCTTTTCATGTTTATACAGCAAAGTTCAAATGCACACACG
>CM042757.1:4999617-5007117 GCA_022496165.2 Catalaphyllia jardinei
TCGCAAATCTTTTCATGTTTATACAGCAAAGTTCAAATGCACACACGAGCACATTCTGGGCCATGATTGGTTAATTAAAATCACCTGACATTAAGCGCGCGCACAAAACTCCGGCTGAGAGGTGAGTTCAGAGTTCGTAAAGTTTAAGACATCTCCTCGCAAATCTTTTCATGTTTATATTATTAATAAGTAATCATACGGTTTTTCACGTTAAATTTGGAATTACTTTCCACTTGTGAGTTTTCAAAAAGCAAATTGAACTCGCCGAAGCAGCTCGTGCAATTTCAGCTTTTTGAAAACTCAAGCGTGCAAATTAATTCCAAATTTAACTCGAAACCGTATGATTACCTATACTAACACAACATAGAATACAACACAACTGCTTTACACCACTTGCAATAGCCCTTGCAATACTTACACAGCCACTATACATTATACAGTGTAGCATATGGTATTTGATAAATTTTAAGTTCTTTATTCTTATCACCTGATCACTCGTTAATAATGGTAATAGGACTGAGTGGAGTCCAATTCGGTCTGTAATCATATGAGTAACAAAATCGGACGACCGCGAAACAGGAGTCCGATTTGTTAATTCCGAGTATGATTACAGACTGAATTGGACGACATGATGTCCTGTTACCAATTAATCAAAACTATGACAAAATTTGAGAAACGAACAAACCATTGATTGAGCGCTGAACGATTTAAAACGATGTTATGTATGCTGAAAAACCCAGCAGTTTACTCAACAAAGTGCACCGCAACAGTGCGCGCAAAATGACGCGTACTGTCCAATTACAAGCATGATGTGTGCAACTGTCCAATTGATGCTCTAATCAGGGCTGCTGATGACCAATCAGATTCGAGAATTTTGTTATAGTTTTGATTAATGGATGAGTATTGTAGAGAGAAACCAAACATTGGTCACTTGGGGTTAAAATTTCTCTTTGTTTTGAAGGTTCATCCTTCCTATCATGCAGTCCTACTCATATGCAGGTGATTTTACTGTGCGAGGTAAAATCAAAACAGCACTGTATGAGAATTCACTGTGGTATGGCAGCTATCTTGTCATCTTTGGTATTCTTCTGATCTATGTTATTGTGAAGCCAGATCTGCATTTAGATGGGTGAGTATAATTTGTAGGAGTGTTGTTTAGAAGTCTTTCTTTATGCTTGTGCACATGTCTGCTAAACCATTTCATTATTATTGTTAGGTGAAATATAATGTACTGCCTAAAGCAAGGACCAGTTATGGCAAATTTAACATTCATTTTTTTTGGAGCTAAAGTTTGGAATTCCATTGAAGAGTCACTAAATTCCAAGAGTCATACCTGCTTTAAAATCCTCTTAAAAGAATCACCTATCTCCAACTACTGACTGGCTCATTGATGTACTTTATTTTCCATTTTTTGCGTGTGCCCATCCCCTTGTCTGTTGTTATTTGTGTGTATGAGTGTGTGCGTGAAAAACTCAGGGCAAAATTTCCTGCTCCTACACGTGGCTACTCCATGGCAAAAAATTGCCTGTCTTGGTGATGCTTTCTTCAAAGTTTTGAATGAGAAGCAAGGCCATTAGAAGGTCAATTGAAGGTCAATTATAAGAAATTCCTTCTGTGAAAATTAATTTTTTTGTGATAGATGATCATTTGTGTGGTTTCTGAACTATATTTTTTGGCAAATTTCTTGAAATTCTAACAACTGGCTGGCTGGTTTGAAATCAGCAAGTTTCTGCAAAAACACTCAGTGTCAATTTTTCGAAAAATCCAAGAAGTACTGGGTACTTTGCATTGTTACCTTTTCTAACATACCTATGTAATAATAGACTAAAACCGTCAACAGAATGTGTTCAATTATGAAGAAAGATAGGATTGAACAAATAAGGTGACAGTTGTATCAATGACATGTTTGTTTTTATAATCCTTGTGTGCATACTGAATTGCATCAGCAAGAGTGCATATGAAAGCTTTGTTTGGCCATTTTGATACAGAGTATGTTTAATACACATTTCATTTTAAGAAGAAGTGGGTATTTCTTTTGGTTTTCCCAGGACATATTTGAAAATCATTGGAATCACCGCATCCAACACTTGGGGATTGTTGCTCCTGGTGTTCCTTATGGGCTATGGTTTGGTGGAAGTGCCACGTACCACATGGAATACTGCTCGGCTGGAGTTCCAGATGGCTCACGCTTATTTCAAAATATCAAAACTTAGTGTCGAAAGAGAAGAGGCAGAGGAACAATTGTCAGAAGTATTGGAGGTAATAAATTTTTTTTGTCTAGATGTGTGACATATCATTTGGGTATAAAATAAATGATATCAAACTTGACACCTGCTTTTATAATAATAGGTTTAATGAACATGTATATATTTTTCATAACAAGTAATAAAATTAATATTGATTTCTAGATGATTGACTTTCTTTTGGTATAAAATAAGTGAGATTTCAAACTTGACACCTATGCTTTAATATGTATATTTTTATAGGAAGTAAGCCGGGCATCAGAAGTTTTACGTTACAGACACCCTCTTAGAAAACACCTTGAAGTTATCATTAAGAAGGTTTGTTGTGATTTTTACTTTGCCTATGGTGCCTTTACAGTCAAACCTGTATCATCTTGTCTTTTTATCTCCATTCCCATTTTTGAACGAATATTATAGGTTTAAATGGTCGCTTATCATTTAGGCAAAATCTGGAAACTTCAGTTGAGAGTCAAATGGAAAAGCAATTTCCCGGAAAATCTTTTCCATAATAAAATATTGGAGACTACCTTTACAGGTAGTTCTGTTTTTCCTTTTTGAACGGAAAGGCAGGAATTTTCATTTGCTTAATTTTCTAGCCTCCAGTCTCTTGTCACCCAAAAACAATTATGTAAATGGGAAATCAAATAAACTATTATAAACTATTACAAGTGCCAGTCTTGTTTGGATGGTTTGCCGATGTTAGAAAAATCCTTTAGTTACCATGATTATACATTGGTCATCCCAACCAGTTTGTTCTGACAAATGGTAACACCCAATTTATCACTTGGACATTGTATCAGCAAAAATCAAATGTCAAAATAATAAAACCTAGAAGAAAAGCCATTTTGATTTTCCCCATCTGATCTGTAGGATTGGAATGAACTTTTACTAGCCTTATCCAAGTGGTAAATGTGTCTCTTTCCGACTTGAGGCACCATGACACCAAAGCCCCTAAATTTATATCAAGTTTTCTGGTAGTCAAGAGTGTTCACAAGTACAGTAAACTGATATAATGATACTTACATCTGCAGAACCAAACTAGGAAATTATATATCATAATTTACACACCTTGAAGGCCACTGGAAATTCAGAATTATGGATGGGTGCTTTCAAAGGCCAAAATGTTAAATCAAAGAACATTCAGTTCTGATACTATAAGTCAGAAGTATCATGTGGGGTGAGGAGAGAGAGGGAGGGAAGAGAATCAAGCCACCTCCCTCCTGTCCCAAACAAAATATTTCTGTGGGAGCCAAGGTAATTTGTTTTTTCTTGTTTTAGTTCCCAGAATCTTCGCAGTCCAGTTTTAACAGAGGAACTGATGACTATGTTGATTATGAGGATTATCTGAAGGAGACTGGGAGTAAAATCACCGAGACCTACACAGAGAAAAGTTTAGCAAAACTTCACAAGAGAGTGATTACCATCAGTCATACATGGAAACGTACACAATGGTAAGAAGATAGCAATACGCGATCTTGCAAAATTGTACATGGAATTGAAATTTGTCCTCACTGCATATCTATGGTTGTCATCACGCTAAACTAAGTTATGAGAGGAATCCACAAGTGCCTAAACAAAAGATATGCAGCAAGGCCGGGAGAAAGGTGGTCACTGCCACCAGGGGAGGAGGGAGGGGTGCAAAGCGTCTTCCCATGGCAATCTCGTGAAACTGTGAGATTTCGCACTGCACAGCAGATTTAAGCTAGAAGGGCCACAAAGGATCATACTAGATGCTACTAACCCAGACCCTTGGGATAAGCAGAAAGTAGTGCGTTATCGTGATACGTTCATAATGTATGCAGTGAGAAAATTTACTTGAAGCTAAGCTTATATTTGAGGCTGTAGGCTGAATAACACCCTGTGTTTTTGTAACTTATTGCTTAGCTACCAAACAGTACTGTCCTTCCAATGTTTGAGTTTGTGTCTACAATTTGGTTTTCTATTTTTAGCCAGTGGAACATGCAGCTTGAAAAAGTGTTTGACTTAGAAGATCTGTCGCGAAACACAGGAAGCAGTGACAGGTGTGTAAAGCACCATTAGATATTATAGTTTTATCAGGAGGATTTCTATTTTGTTACTGCATCATTGGTTGCTTACTGTAGACAGCATTTGGCATGCAATTTGTACTTTATAAACATTTTTACCCAGTAAAGATAGTAGAGTTTTCACTCATGTGCAGAGGGTCTGATGCCACTGGAGCTTATCTCAGAACAAGAGAATTGTTACACAACTCCTTATAAGCAGGTAGCTATTCCAGTGCAAGCTCCTTCCTCACCTACGTGTATAACAGTCTGCATTGTCAGGTTGCCCTGACATTTAGCTGGAACTGTTAGTCAGGGTACAATGGCCCTTACACCAGCAGTCAAACATAGATTCATTGCTCTTTCTGAATGCAATACGCTAGCTATTAAAAAAACATTTTAAATGTCTGTATTCAGTATTAACTTTCTTCTCTTCTTTACAGACACTACAAATCTTCACTGAGAGGACCATCTAGTGGAGCTAAAGCTGTTTTGGGTACGTTACCAGTGTGTGAAACCATTGGTGCAAACCATTTTTCTGAAAAAGAAATTACATGAAACTCCTCGGCAGTCTCATTACATTTTCCACTTCTTAGGGTGTGTTCCTTTTAGGTGATCTGGATCAGGATCTGTGATCCAAGATCACTTAGATCATGGTGCATCAAAGGAACTAATGAATGCACTCATGCACCTATGATCCCTGAGTGATTTTGGATCACTGATCAATCCTGATCTAGATCACCCCAAAGGAATGCACTGTTAGATTCAATCTTTAGATTTAATTATTTTCAAATGTATTTTGTTCATTTTTTTAGAGTGGTACTGGCGTGTCTGGATGTTACCATCACTGCTGCGTATAACTGCAGTACTTCTGTTTCTGTTGTCAGTGACCCTTGTCTGGTCAGAGGTGACCTTCTTCAATGTCAAGCCTGTTTTGTCGATATTTGCACAGATGATCCACAGTGCAAGTGAAGGATATTATTATTTCTATGTAGAGGTGTGTGCAAAAAATTTGAAATGATTACAACATGCACTCAATTCCTTCCCTGCTCAAAAGATGTCTGAAGTTTGACCTGAAAAATTCTCTTAGTACTGATAATAAATTTCGTAGCCTTGCAAAAAAGTAAAGACTCTGAGACAGCAAGACTGCGAGGTGCACATAACCTCTTAGAAAATGAGAGTGATCTAGACCTGCAAAATTTGATAAAAATGTTGGAAGACCCATAGATGGCTTTTGAAGGACCATTCCTGAAAGTAGTGGTCAGGGTCACTGGTCATAAAGTTTTACATATTATTTGTTACTTGATAACTAATCTACATGCAAGCATAACAAATCTCAGACAAAACTGGCCATGACAAGTGGTTGTCTATAAAGGTGGTATTTTGTGGTGTTTAACTTTTGGTGTGTTGCAGTTTTCATTTTAGTCCAACATCAAAGTTCTCAATCTCTCTCTACCTGTAGCGATTCATCTGGCATGGAATGTTTCAGGTCAGGTAGTTCCGAGATGTTCCTTGAGTGGGTTTAAAAGAAGCATATTTAAGTTTACCTGTATCTTAAACCATCTCATTGTTTGCTAGCCAGATTATCAGACAGTCCAAGGTGACTTGTTCTTAAACTGTTTGAGAGTTTTTTGCCACAAGAAGGAAAAAACTCTTGATTGTTTTTTTTTTTTCGTTTATTACAGGTGATATCGTGTGTAACCATTTCATACATGTGTGTCTGTGTTTACTACACTGTCTTCAAAATGAGATTCTTCAATTACTACTACTTTGCTCCAAAGCATCAGACAGATCCAAACAGCTTGCTCTTCAGTGGATTGTAAGTAAAATTAGCTGATACTCTTTAAATTACAATATTTCGTGAGGAAGCCACATCAGCCGTAGTTGGTTTTCATGCGGGTCCTTTATCCCGGCTGGTAGAGTGGGAATTTGTAGATGTTGGTTTTTGTTGAGGGAGGAAGGCTGGAGGACCTGGAGAAAGACCCCTGAAGCAAGACCAGAACCATCAACAAACTCAACTCAGATATGGCAGTGGTTTGGAATTGAACCCGGGCCACATTGATGGGAAGAAAATCACTCTCATCACTGTGCCATCACATGTCTGCTCCCCTCCTCATTTGTAAGAATGTTACAGAATAATTGTGACTAGGTTTTCTCTTGGATTTATCTTTTGTGATATTTTCTCAACAGAGGTTTTCATTTTCTAAATGTTCCCTACACCTCCCCCCCCCCCCCGAATTTTGATTGTGGTTGCCTTTCTCTCATTTTGGGCATAAACGAGTTGTTAAGATCTTAGTACCTCAATACATTTCATGCAAAGTGTCTACTACTTTTTACTTCATTTGCAGTAAACTGTGGACTCTTGCCATTGTGGCATTTCGAAGCAATTTGGAAAGTTGATGATCATTATCATATATGCCCCCACTTGATTCATTCTCAGTTGAATGCTTTAAGCAAAAGCGTTCAATTTACTGAAACCGTTTGAAATGTCGAATGTCAAAAGTTTCAAGTTTCAGACCCTAATTCAACTCCTTGGTCATGCTTGTAAATAACAAACTGGTCTGCCTCCTGCCAGTTGGGATTTTTAACCATGTTATGTTCATTTGCATCACTTGTTTCATCATTTGGTTTCATTGGCCATGAAAAGCAAGCCCCATTGGGGGAGGAGTCAATTAAGAGATTTGTTTATTTTTCATTTATTTAACGCTTTGATTGGTTAACTTTGTTCCGACTGGCCCAATTCAAGTGGTTGCACTGTAAGAACCCTTGATTTACAAACCTCAAACTTTTCCGGTTTTTTTAAACCAATTTGGTTCCTTTCCCCTCAATGCTTTGTTTTCTTCCTCTTTCAGGCTTCTTTGTCGCCTGACATATGCTTTGTGTCTTAACTTCCTTGCTGTCATTCATCTTGATGGTCATGTCACTGGGGCAGTTGAAAAAGTTGAAACTTCCTTCACTAAGGTAAAGATTTTATTAGTTTATACTTGGTCAGCAGTGTCTTATCAGTATCTCCATGTGGCCGTGTAATATCTTTTATATCTACTTCATGATCTGGACAGTCCACTAGTCTGCAGACTACTGGGCTATTTCATTTTATTCTTTTGATTAAGATATCACCTATTCCAACAGTAAAGTCACCTACTTCAAAACGTTATGGCAACCCTAATTGTTTGTTTTCTTCACAGTTTATGGGCCACATGGATGTGTTATCTTTCATTTCTAAAGGAGTCAATGTG
>CM042757.1:5012117-5016732 GCA_022496165.2 Catalaphyllia jardinei
ATACCATCTTTGAGGAAGACTGCGTGACAAGCCCAAAGAGCATCTGCATTGGAGATTATGAATGACAATGCAAGCAAAATTGTATAATGCACATGGGATTCCAAGACTAAGCTACAATCAAGTTTTTTTTTCAGCTGGCCTTAACAGGAAAATCAAGGGAATAATGTCAAAAATTAATATTTTTAAAAAAATTATCTTCCAAGCTTTTCCACTAAAAAATATGGGGAAATTTTCATATTTCAAAAAAATAACCATTTCTCTCGTAAGATCCATTGCATGTAATATTTTAGAAATCTTAAAATGGTAGATCTTACAATATAATGACATACAGAAATCTTTTTATATTAAATTGCAAATAACTAAAATATTTGAATTCTTTTTTTCATACTTCAAATTAAAACGTGATTGCTTTGAATTTTTTTTTTAAATTGAGAAGCAAAGCCCAAAACATTTTCTTGAAACTGTACATTTAAACAGGGATTAAGTTTTTCCTTCAACTTTTGTTTTGAAGGTAAATTCTTCTAACAGTAACTATTGAGAAAACCTGAACATTATTGAGATCTATCCTGTACATTGCACACCCCAGATTGTTCCATGGTACTTAGATCCAACTGGTCTGGCAATCATTGAGAAAAACGACTTGTTCACATTGATGTTCGGAATTTCTGCCCTTAAGACTTCGATTCCTTCGTCGTTAAGAAGACCAAAGATCTGTAGTGTTTTGAGAGATTTCATCTGTGAAAATGAACTAAACAGAAAATGAGCAGTCAGTTTAAAGTATTGAATGGATGAGGCAAGGTGTGGTTGACTCATTTGCAGACTTAACATGCAAGCAGCCTCATGTTTGGGGAGCACATACATCAGTGGCAAAGTGCTTTCACATCAGACTCCTCTGCACTGGATCACTTTGCTTGCTCATGTGAGTAACTCAAATGTGAGCCTGGTTGCAGGCTATTGCTGGGTAAACCTTTTGCACTAGTGATCACTTCTAACAACTTACAGATAACAAAGGTGCTGGGAAAGTTAGTAATGTCATTGTTTCCCTTAGCATAGATTTCTTGTTATTCTTCTTGTTCTTCCCCTCAGTGCTGATTTTCAGAAGAGATATATCAAACACTAACAGACAGTGTTTCACCATTTTCCCAAACACCCCAAAGTTCTTCAAATATACTCTGTTGTGCCTTGTATTTTCAACATTCTTGGTGTTTGGAAATCTGGTCAAAGACGGTCTTTCCTATTTACTGAATCCCTGATCCTCTTAATTCTGTCAACATTGAAGCCACACACTGGTCATACGCTAGCTGAGGAGATTGCTGATTGTATATCCAGGAAAGGAACTTTTGTTTTACCTGAAAGCCATTGGCGGGATGTTGTAACATCGGCTAAGGCCTAAATGAACCAGGTGCTTTAGTTTGAGAATTTCATCCAAAGATCTTGCAGTTAACAAAACTCCATCACTGAAAGAATGAAGACTTGCAATGAACCTTGCTGTCAGTGGTTCAAATTAAGGGTATTGTGTGTCTACCAGTATATTATACAGACAAGGATGTAGCTAAGCAAACACTTAAGATGGCTAGTTTATAACATCTCAACTTTCTAAACTTTCTACCTTCAAAGTTCCCATAATGATGTGATTAATTGATTTAGCACTGGGAGGGCTAATTAACTTTTGGTAGCTCCAGGAAGAACACGTGTTAGAGATGGACACTTATTAGGGACAGCGCTTATTTCTTTTCAAACATATATATGTGAATATGGTCTGATACTTAGAATTTTTCACCTGGTCATAAGCTTTCAGCCAGTAAAGTTAGTTAGCAGTGGGCCCTTAGCCATATCCCTCCCTGTGCAGGTGTCCACCAGGACAGGTTTGAATGCATAGAACACCAATAAACAAAAAAATAAAATACTGGTTGTAACAAGTTTGGAAAATGTGATTGTAAAATGTTGCCTTCTCACCTGAGGTCTAAATGTGTCAAATGAAGACATGATTTGACAAGCTGTTTGATGCCTAAGGATAATGAAAAATGGATTTATTATACAATGTACAGTCTGTTGAACTCTCTAGGAGAAGCCAAAAATAGTTTGAAATAGCAGATAGCAAACAGCTGAGGGGCAAATCCAAGGGAAATGGTTTTCAGTTTGAAATAACAGGGATTCAAAACAGCCAAATTTACAGGGTTGGTGCATATTCTTGATTTGCTCCTCTACTAAAATCAAAAGGAGTTGATGTAAAGAAAAAGGAAATTGCAGCTCAGCTTTACTGGATCACTGACAGATCCAATCAAACAATACTTTATTTACCTCACATAAGATACCTTAAACTAGCGCAACATAAGTAAAACTGTAAAATTAAAATTACTTCCCAATGGGCTGATAAGAAAAGCAAATAGTCTTGGCAGGAACATAACCATTTGACCTTCATATGCATAGGATTAAATATGACTTAATCTGGTAACAGACATCCATTGACATATAACATTTCTTCTGCTGTCAACAGGATGTCTTTTTTATGTAAATAATAGTTAAAAAATTAACTTACAATCATCAGTGAGAGTTTCTCTACATCCACTGAGGTTGAGTTGTTGAAGCTTTGGTAAATTTTTTATAATCTGTCAAACAAATAACTATCAAACTTAATGCTGTCTAAAGCAACCTGATATTGAACTTTAAAAACTGCTTTGTTCACATTATTATTATGTACTAATATTGTACAAAGAGCCTTACATGTAAGAGGTGAATGATATTTTGTATAAAGGCTAAAAACTGGAAAAAATATTGAAAACTGGCTGTTTTTGGACTTATTGTCGTCATCACTGAGGGTTGAAGATGAAAACGATGACCCTGAGTGACGAGGACAATGAGTTGACGTAACAAAAACATCTTAATTTTGCCAGTGTTTGATTGTAATAATTATATACTAAACAAAAATCATCAGGATTTATAATGCTATTGTGGTGTCTGCTATTATTTAGTAGTCACTCAACTGTGTTTTATTGGAAACCCACAAATTCGATTGGTTCTCTCATTGTTTTCTATTCACTGATAGACAAGGAAACTGAAAATTATTCGCACTGTAATTTTATCTTGAAAAGGTTAACACACAAACTTGTAGGTTTTGCACTGTAATTGTTTTGAGTGTCAACTAAAACAATCACACTATATGAAAAGTGAACAAATCAACATGACACGAGTGTGGGACAAAGAAAAAATCTGAGTCCTCAACAGGAATCGAATCCATGACCTCCCAAACACCGGGCAGGCTCTCTATCCACTGAGCTACTTCAACAGTGCTGATTCTAGCAATAGCAGGACACCTGTCACATGAAATTGCTTTGCTCTCCACGAGTTCTTGTAGCTCGGTGGATTTAGCACCCACTAGGTGTTTGGGAGGTCATGGTTTCAATGCCTGTCAGACTCAGATTTTTTTCTTTATCCCATGCTTGTGTCATGTCGATCAGTTCATGTTTCACATTTCATTATCAAGCTTAAAATTTACCATCTTTATTCACTTATCAACAAACGGACTACTCACCCTTGTGTTCTGAGTGAGTGATAATCAACTCAGCTATGCTTGTTGACTATTTACTCAATAGAAAATTCATTCTCATAGTCTAATTGTTAAATTATATTAAATTTAATACTTTGTAATTCAGTTGGGCAAGCATGTAAATCTATGGTGATAGTAAATTAATATTTCTCAACTAATAATACTAAAAATAACCTGTAAAATTGTATCTTTGGTAAGGTTTGTCCATGCCAAATTCAACTGCTTGAGTCTGAAAGCAAATTTAAAAAAAAAAACACTAACATCACTGCTAATAATTCTTTATGAGCGTTTCTTGGCAACTTTGCTAAATATTTTACTGAACCACTCTTAATTCCACTCTTAAGTATTCTAAGCTGGAAAATGATATATATGCAAAATAACTTGCAGTTTTTATGATGAAATCAATAGTTAATTATAGTTAATTGTACAAAACATATTTCTTAAGTTCTTTTACCTGAGGTGTTTTCCACCTTTCACTAAGGAACACATTCCAGTGATTGTTACACCAGTACACATGGCAAGATTAAGAACCTCAAGGTTGCGGAGTTCACTTATGGCTCTGAAAAGTTACAACATTTTGATTTGAGATCAGAAAGGGAAGGAATTCTGAAAGTGTCAGGTGTATGAGCTATATACCAGTGGAGTTTGCATTTGAAGGCATAAAATTGTGAAATTATCCCAAATTAAGAATTTTTTAGAACTTTTTCTTTCTTTAGCAAGAGCAACCTGTGATGCCTGTCAAGACTGAGTATGATTGACAGGACCTTGATGTTATGTGCAAACTTGCCCATTGTAGATATAATTCGCCCAAACAAAAAGTAATAAGTTTGTTATGGGTTTGAAGATCAATTGAAGGAAACAACTGAGTGAAAACCAAGTGGCAGTACTGAGGAGCACTCACCCCCTCTGATGTTTAGTCTGTCACAGATCTGCCCATGCTTACCCCCCCTAGATTAGATATTAATTTACCTCTACCCCAACCAAGTATTTTTTGAAAACTTCCCATACTCATCCCGGCCCCTGGATTGGATGTTTGTTCACTCCCCACCTTCAACAAGTATTTTATAT
>CM042757.1:5016742-5024242 GCA_022496165.2 Catalaphyllia jardinei
ATTTGTTGTTGTTGTCCCCATACTCACCTCTCTTGGATTGGATGTTTCTTTGCTCCCCTCTCCCAACAAGTATTTTATAAGATCTCCCCATACTCACCCCCCCCCCCTCCAGATTGGATGTTTGTTCACTCAGCACTCCCGACAAGTATTTTACGAGATCTTCCTATACTCCCCCCGCTGGATTGGATATTAGTTTATCCCCACCAGGCCCCAACAAGTATTTAATGAGATTTCCTTCAAGGCAGCATTTATCTCAATAGCAGTTGGAAACTCACTTTAGTACACTTGTGGAGACATTGCAGGATTCCAAACTGATGTGGGTTAGCTGTTTTGAGTGCTGAAAAAAAGATTTTAAAAATAATAGTGAGGAAAGATCTCTATGAACTGAAAGAGCTGTTATTTTTGGTAGGACTGGGAGGGAAATTCAACAGCTTCTTAATCATTAAAATTAATGCACTTACCAAGAGAAGACACAAAAGTGTGTCATTTTGAAAACTGCAAGAAGTAGCGTCTAGGTATCTCAGGCTGAACATTGATTCACTAAAATATGAAAAAAACCCAACTTGTTAGTGAAACTCTCTATTCTCAAAAGCAATTGAAGGGGTGAGTTGAATAAGCCCAAAAAGACTTTTGGAAAATTTTGAGGCAGCTAGGATTGAAATACATGTACCTAGCAGCAATTTTTCACAGTTTACTCTGGTTTTAGTTCTTGTTTCAAAAGAACTGGTAGTTATTACTAGTTCTTTTTGGACAATAATGAAGACAAGAGTAAACTGTAACAAGTGCTGGTAGGTTTTTCAATCCTGGCTGCCTCAACATTTTCCAAGTCATTTAGGGCTTTATTTCACTTACCCCTTCAATTAAAACTAATTAATTTCTCCTGGAAATGATCAGAAGCTAGGGTTCAAAAGAGGTTCATCGTAATGTAGTTTTATATTCCTAGGTTTGTTTTGTTATACTGACTAGGATTTTCTTGTTTCCAAAAACATCCCTAAAAACACCCTTGGCAAATAACCAATTTCAGTGTAAAATATTGGCTTAACAATAATTATTATTAGATTTGGTTTTTGTGATATCCAGAATAACCAAGGCCATGGTAGGGGTTATTAGCCATTGGCCTTGGCTGATAACCCTTACCAAGACCTTGATTATTCTGGATATCACAAAAACCAATCTAATATTGTTTTATTATACATTGAACCAAATAAAAATGGAAGTCATGTTTTTGATTCTCACTGACAGTAAGCAACACAAAGCATGCAAACTTAAAATGATTACTCTTAGAAATCATGCACAACGGTGCTAATGACATGATTGCCCATGACCTGTAGTGTTCTTAACATGACTATTGTGTAATCTGAAGCTATATGACATCACAGGCACCCATTTTGAAAATTCACTCTAAATTATCGACCAATCAGAAGAGAGATAGTAAGTTTAATGTATCATAAAAAAGATAATTAGCGGTATGTGTACACTGCCCACAATGAATATGTTCAATTGGTGTTAATTCAGTTTTAGAATACATGACTATTTGTCCACATGAAAAATTAAAAGATTTCATGCCTCTGACTTTTTCTACGTCTGACACTTTTTTCATGTTGTTTGTAATAGTTTCATTACTTTACATTTGCTATTTTACCTTGGTGACTTTGGTGAAAGAGGAACTACATCAGAGAAGAACAAAGCATTTTCATCGCATATGGGTGATGCAACCTGAAAAAAAGGTGTATAAAACAAATTAAGCAAGGGTACTAGCTCATGCAAAGCTAAATTTTTATGGAAGGATTTGCTGGCAGGCAATGAAATTCAACCCAGTTCCTGAGCTTACACATTTGATGCAAGGCATTCAAAAACTGGTTAAAATTTAAGTTGCCATCCATCTCATTCAGATGGTGTGACAAATAAAGACTATAATTTATTATTTTTATTTTCTAACCTTTGCTTGGGCTAAGCGTAAGACTCTAGTTCCTCTTTTTAGTACTTTTCCTAATAATCCTGGCAGAAGGTTTGCCTTTGACATGTCAACATGTCGCCAAAGGCTTTCGTCATATCTGAAAAAAAATTCAAAACAATTATGATTTACCATGACATATTAATTTTATTGTTACTTTAGATGTAGCCACATCGCAGCAAATTCAAATTCACAATCTGCTCTGCAGACTTCAATTTACACTGTGTTTTTGTAGAAAATATCAGTACCCAACCCAATGAGCTAAGGAGGGTTATTGGAAATTTCAGTGGTGAGGGGTGTCTCAAAAGCTAGAATATTGTTATGCACCAAAACTGGAATTTCTAGAGGGATGGGTGGGGAGAGAGGGAGGGTGAGTTTCAAACCAAAACAACTCTCTGTGGCAGAGGTGTGGATATTTCTGGAACCCAATCTATCCTTAAAGCCTGGGGAGAGACTAAGCCTAAGATGGCTTGGAAGAGTATTGAGATCATAGCAATCTTACTATTCTACTTACGCCAGTCGTTGCCAGTGTCTGCAGACTCGTGCACATTTGACCACTGTTTTCTTGGACAGGAATTGGAAGATTGAGAGAATTATTTCATCTGATAATGACATCCAGTAATCTACAATGTAAAAAATGAAAGATTAAAATCTTATCAGTCAGAAAAAGTTATTAAATGTAGAGTTAAAAGAAATCGTTTTCAGACCTGCCATTAAGGATTGTACCTGAATACCACCAGTACATTATATATGCATTTTGATTTTCTTTCAAGAGAACAGCTATAGCTGAAAGATTTCACTGAGAGCAGGGCTTGAAAAAAAAAATTGAACTCCAGCTTGCCCTTGGGTCAATTAGCTCGCTCTCCTGGGCAACTCATAGTTTGCCCTTTAATGACATAGTTGACATACAACTTGCCTGATCCTTTGCTCATTAGGTAAGTGAGAATGAAAAGCTACTTGCCTAGAGAGAAAACCTGTCCGAGACAACTGATGGTACTCTTTTAAAGCCCTGGAGAGTTTTTAGGGACAGGCCAAGTATGCTTGTGAATAGCCATGTAAGCAAGAAAAGAAAAAAAGTAGTTTCTCTTTTTTCCCTTTATCTTCCTCTTGTCCATGCACCTACAGTTGTGTTTGTGGGTCTACATCACATTTCCTTCTCAACCCACCATGCCTGTTCTTAGGATACAACCATGGACTAATTGTGCTGGAAAATGTGCAAAAACACGAGAAAATAACCCTAAAACATGTACCTACAGAAAAAGTGTCAGCACTCCCATTTCCTGTTTCAATGCTGGAAAATTATGGTGGTGTTAGATGAAAGTGTTTTGTAAACATTACACACAGGTGGAGGGCAAAATGCATATAGAATGAAGTTTTCCAACCCTTATGAGCAAGGTTATAGGAAGAAATAATTTTCTTAAAGAAATAGATGATTGCTACTTTTCATTAGCTCTTACAAACTCTATAGTGCATACACCATTCTCAATAATCATACAAATTATAATATGTACAGTGCTCCAAGCTCACTTTTTCGAATGGTCGCCTTTTGGTGACCTTTAACTGTAAAATGGTCGCCATCACCCGACTTTTGCCAGAATTTTGGTTGCCAAAAATTTTTTCCACTCACCATGGCGACCAAAATGGTCGCAGCTTGGAGCGCTGATGTATGTTTTGAGTTATTATATTAAACCTTACTTGAAGTGGTATGTTTATCACTCTTGGTAGCTGCAGTATTTTCTTGTCTGTTATTTCTGCAGTCTGTACACGCCTCCCTGCTTGGCCCATTTATCCATGTTCTGCTGTATGACGATGACAAACCACTTGCTACTAAAGATGAAGTTTTACCCCAGTGACTTACAACAAACTTGTGACTGGGAGCCTGCAGGCAATACAAAAACAATTGTAACTACACAACAGTCTGAAAAACACTATGATTTGTGTACCTTGAAACTTACATTGACATCACATGCAGATCATGGAATTCTTAGTGCTCAGTCAGTTTTAGCTGGTGGCTGAATTCCTTTCAAATGATTTGATGATATATTTTAAGTGTGCGACTGTACTTTTAGAGGTGGAGGGTCAGTGGCCTTATGGTAAGTGTTTTATCTCCAGATCAAGTGGTCCTGGTTTGTGTCCTGGCCAGGGACATTGTTTAATGTTCTTTATTCTCACAGTGCCTCTCTCCACCCAGGTATACAAATGGGTAACAGCAAATTTAATGCTGGGGGTAACCCTGAGATGGACCAGCATTGCATCCAGGGGGAGTAGAAATATTTCTAGTTGCTACTGAAACTGGGGATAAGTGTCGCCCGGATGGGCCAATTAGGGGTACAGACTTTATCTTTGTTTTTGGTGAATGTCCAGGTTTCAACAGAGATCCTCTGGTCTGTTTGGAAGACCTCTGATTTGAGGTTTGCACAGTATGGCAGGTATCCAAATCCCATCTGCAGTTCAACAAATAGATTTCATGTTGCCATGCATCTGCTCAGTAATTGATCCTAGACAACGTCAAAATGTAGTAAGAAGTAAAAAGTGGCACAGGAGGTGATAGCCCAACATGTCACTGATATTCTTACTACGTGTTGAAATCTTCTAATAATGATCAATTGCGGAAAAGACCCACAGCAAACATGAAATCTACCTGATCTATGCGCCTGTCATATAGTCTATAAACTGACTTATTGCCCCCGCAAAAAAAGGACGCATTATAGTTTCAGTATCAAACTAGAACAACAGAGGTTTGATATTTTTTCCAGAATGCACTTCGTCCGAGTATTAAGTAAAGAATATCATGTGATAGAATGAGTTAAACAGAATGTGTTGGTTTAGTTCACTTAGTGGATTCTTTGGATCATATTTATGGTAAGATACCTAAGTTACTTGAACAGTATGAGTGATATAGTTTACAAAAAATATAAAATTTTAGTTGATACAATAACGTTCAATATTATTGTTTTCAATCACTGAGCAGAAATAAAAGAAAGCGGGGGCAGCTTTAGTGATAACTATTACTAGTTATTTAAAAAAATATTTACTAGTTTCAAACTTGTGATATTAAAAAATTTAAAGTATAAAGTTACTGAAAACAAGCATAGATGAGCCTATATTTATTTTTCACGGGATGTTTAAGTGGATTAACCTGAAAGCAACTGTTATGTATGAAATGGTTTAAGCCATGTTTTATAACATTAGTAGTGTAACCTAGTTTAAGTTTTTACTTTTTCTTTCTGTAGGGAGTTTCCTTGCATGGGTACTTACGTCCCGTTCGTTACTCCCTTTTGGCTATCCCTACCGTGTTAAATTTATTTATTTTTCCCCCTCACAATTATGTATGTGTAACTTTTCGTTTGTTACTATTGTAATTGAGTAGAATGCCAATAAAGCTGTTAAAAAAAAAGTTTTGATTCGCTTAAAAGATAAGCGGATCCTTTGTGTTTGGTTGAAGCAGATGTTAAATTTAAACATAACACTGCAATTTTTCATGTTGTATCTTGTTTCCTTAGTTTCTAAAGAGAAAACAATGGAGATACTGATATTGTTTTCTTTTTTGCATTCTATACTTTTAAAATTGTCTAGCTACATGACTGTGTATACACAAACATTTTATAGTGAAGGAATATCTGGACAAACAACTGAAGTACGCTTTTAAAAACACTAGAGTATTTGCTCAACTTTTGAGCAGAGTTCACAGATATACCTTCATCCATATGATAAATTGTCATCAGCAATGAATAAACAATTTACTCGTAAAGAAAACAACAAAACGCAAGGATGCAAATATAAGCTACATTAAATGGCGGGAAAGTTTGCAAATATCCCCCATATAAAAACCAGATGTTTTAACGAAACAGCGGTTTCTTGTTCAAGAATTAATTTTCTCTGGGTATTCATTCATAAAATTCTTACTTACCTGAAGAATGGAGGATCGATTGAGTGGATTTACTCTCAAGATTTCTTGGCTGAGCTCTCGTTCATCTTCAGCCGGCCAGTGCAGTTCAGTGCAGCCGAGATCTTTGTATGAAGAATTGTCCTTCAAACTGCAAAAAGACCAAATGAGCATTGAAACTTTTGTCTCAGCTGCATCTTTATTTCGCTGTAATTCTCAATCTCACCTGGTTTTCGCGGAAGTTTTACTATTTTTCTTGCGATCTCTCGTTCGCGTCGCTGCCATTGCACACAATCGAAGACAAATTTCCCGCTCAGGGGTGAACAACGAATGAACAAATAAAACAGTCACTCGCCGAAGCGAGGCAAGAGGAGTGAGTGAGAAACTGGGTCAAAACCAGGTCGAAACAGAGTCGAGGCGGAAATATAGAACCGGACCGGACTAATGAAGAAGGGACATTCCCGTTTCTGAGTCATGCTGTTTCTGATAGCTACCCATGGTAAAATCCTCGGATCATCTCAGAGAATGTCATTAAAGTTGATCCATCAACTTGTAGTCACAAAGAGTTGACTTTCTATGGAATTATAGTTAATTAATATTGTTTTGTTTGTTTGTTTTTTTTTTTTATTTGAAGACCTACATTAAATGTTGAGGCGTACGAAACGTTAAGTCATTAATCAAAGTTTCTTACAACATGCGTTGTTTTGTCATGTTTGTAGCCACAGTTTGTATATTATTTCTGTTGAAGACCTAGTCCAATGCAATCCCTGAACTCTCCTTCAGTTCTGCCCAGTGTATAGGGGTTTAATCCGGGCGGGCTAAATTTGGCAACATGATCTCCTCTTTGAATGAACGATAATAATTGATTGTCAAGTTCCTTTGAATTAGTCATTATCATAAACTTAGAACACTGTTTCCCAGGCTATTTCAGAAAGGAATAAATTTTACAAAAATTGTATTAATTGGACTGGAATTGAACCGGGAACTACCCGACGCTGGTAGGAACGTCTACTTACCACTAGGCCACAGAAGACCGGGTGAAGAACAAGACGACAAGTCATGACAAGTAGTAGTTAAACTAATATTTAATAATTTTTTTTCATAGACCATTATGTTTAAGATATTAAATGGTTAGCATTTTGTTAAGGTTTGGTGATCGACCTTTTCCATTCACTTTCTGAAATTATTTTTTAGCGAGTAATTATATATGCTTACTACAGGGTGTAGAACAAGTGCGTGAATTATATTGTTTTAAAATCGAGTTTTGTTTAGCCAGGAACGTGCTGGTTTAATGGTTAGAAGAGAAGATTACAAAGCCAAGACTCGTAGGTTCGAGTCCTGTCCCAAAGACTGTTAGTGTTCTAAATTAACTATAATAGTAAATTCTAAGGAACTTGACAATTTACTATTATTGTTAATTCAAAGAGGCGATCATGTTGAAATGTATAATTTGGGCACGAAAGTCGGAGCTGTTATAAAAATGATGTAACAGAGAATTAACTCTGAAGTGTAAATTTTAGTGCTTATTTAACCCATGAATAACCCACTGGGCGTTAGCCCTAGTAAAGGGAATCAGGGAACCACACGAGGTAAAGAAAAAATCTTTTGACCTCGGTGGGAATCGAACCCACCACCTCCGGATTCGATCGACCGTTACTCT
>CM042757.1:5026742-5052409 GCA_022496165.2 Catalaphyllia jardinei
TCTCTTCTCTTGCAGCTGCCTTTGCTGCAGCTTTTGCTTCGGACTTGGCTGAAAAAGGATAATAGAATAGCTCAGTACAGTGTCAAGTAACTTGCAGATCTAGAGCTTAATGTGCTATTGCATTACACTGAGAACTTTCCCTAAGTATGACCTTATTTTACATGTAATTCAAGTTTGCAGTTCAGTTCTGACCCTTTGTCTGTCACACAGCGCTACACTCTCGGGAGAGAGGGTCTCTCTCCGGAAAGCGTTGATCATCAGCTCTGTAAAATTGGCATGTAAAATGGCGGAGAACGTTCTCCAGGGCTTCTTTGAGGCTCCGCCAGTATTTATACATCTTGTCTCTGTATTTACAAGCATATAGTATAAAATACAAAACTTACCGATACGCGACCCAAGGAACGAGTAACTTTTACTTTTCCTGTACGCCTCAAATGGATCCTTCATGTCAGCACCTACTCCCTAGAGATAGACCAACATCAATGTATCAGTTCTCCTTAATGATTTTCATATGTTTTTATTAATGTGAGCTTTAACAATTTGTTAGTCTGCAAACGAGCCAAATGGCCCATCTGGCCGGCGCTTCTCTGCGGTCTATAGCATGAAGCGACTGGGAGTATTTCTACTCCCCCTGGATGGGATGCTAGTCCATCACAGGGTTAACCCCAGCATTAAATTCGCCGGTACCCATTTATATACCCGATTGAAGAGAAACACTTTGAGAGTAGAGTCTTACCCAGGAACACAAAACAATACCCCTTGACTCAGGGCTCGAACCCTGACCACTCAATCCGGACTGACTGACCGACTGACCCACTGACCGACTGACCGACTTGACCGACTGACCGACTGCTTGACTGACCGACTGACTGATTGATTGATTGATTGATTGTCTAATTGATTGATCGACAAACTGATATATTGTATCTCTCACCTTGAACTTGTCAAATTTGTCCCGAACCTCCCCCCCTGATATCGGATCATAGATTCCTTGCTGACTCCTACCCAGGCCTGCTCCTTCCCATCCTAAACGCAAGGAGAAACACAACTCTAAATCAGCACATAACTGAACGTCACCGCTGTAAGTCCCAGACCTCCTGAAGTCTGATTTACACTGCACCTTGTTCGGACATTTTGCTTTGTATATGTATATTAAAGGAACAATGTATATTAAAGGAACAATGTCACGATTTGTGCACCTTGAAAAGGTCTAGCCTAAATTTTCAAGTTCGTCGTTTGTAATCCGTGTTAATCTTCTCCATCCTTAACCATCCTTCTTTCTTTATGGTTTAATATTATCTCTTTAGTGTAATATTATCTCTTTAGTGATTTCCAATCTTAGTAAATTATTATTTTCAGTTTCCCTTCAATCTTAAGGTTATTTTGTATGTGACCACAATAACTAAAAATAACTTGACTGAGCTCCTTTAAGTCGGTTTGTAAGACGATACAGTTTTCATGTAACGTGTATATGAAATAATTCATATTTGAACTGCGGTTATAGATGCAAGTGAAGTATGATCCTCGCAGTAAATTTTCCAATTTAAGCAACTGGAAAGAAGAAGCCCTGATTTTTTTCAGGCTTCTTCTTTCCAGTTGCTTAAATTGGAAAATTTACTGCGAGGATCATACTTCACTTGCACGATACAGTTTTCATTCAGTTTATTTGCCTTTTTACCTAATATGTCGATTGTTTGTACGTATTTCAATGTATGGCGAGGTGACCGCTGGAAACCACCAGGCTTATAGTTGAGGCCACCTCGTACCTAACAATACGGTTACATAGATAGTTCTACAGTGTGCGGCTTTGCCAGTTCAGTAATTATTTTACTAAAAACTCTAGCAGTTTTTCTCAAATTTGGGAAAACTTGACAAAGAACTGATTATCACAGGAAGGGAATTCCAGATCTATTTCAGTGTAAATATAGAGAGCAGGGTTTGCAAAATAATTTCTGAATGGCCTGATTGTGTGACTTAAACTACCAAGCAGGTCACACTTTTTTTCCCCTTAGAATTCAACTCACCCATTTTCTTAAGCATTTGATGACCCACGTTACTTTCATCCAGTCTCTGTTCAGGTACCTTCGATGTGTATGAAGGACTGAAAACGAAATATGGCAAAAACCTTGAGTCAGCTTACGCAAGCGTGTGTTCCTCGTCAGGAATTATATTTCACTGTCCGCAAAATCCGCTAAAATTAAAGGCAAACGCTTTTTTTAACACTCACTGGAAACTTGGTGGAGTGGGACTTCTGCCAGGACTTCTGTTCGACTTGAACATTGGCGAGATTGAACGTGATCGTGATCTAGAGCGTGATCTCGAACGTGAACGTGACCGAGATCCCGAGCGGGATCGTGATCTACAAACAGAAAGAGAAATGGATAGAATGTTAAATTGCTGCAGCGACGGCGGAACTGATGCGAAACCAGTAAATCTTACGACGTAATATACAAACAAAATTTTCATGAACATACATACAAGCATACAGTTTATTTCAACTTAAATTGTGAGAGTAGCGCTATTGAGCTAATATCTTCGAGAAAGAAGAAAACCAACAGCACTTTACGCCAGTATACCCTGAATTTGTTTGTATTGTTTCACACTCCAGAAATTACAGTCGCCACAAAATTTGCAATTTCTTCCAAGCCTGACTACTTCATCGTTACATGACTTATTGCTAAAAAAAATCTCATCTTTTTTTGTGTAAAATAATCCAGTCTTCTTAAGGTTTGCTCTGTCTTAGGAAGGGACCATTCTTTTTTGAGGAGGGGGGAATTTTCTGGGTTACCAATTTTTTTCTCACCTTTAGATTGTGCATGATGTTTTTTGGTGGACAAGAACTTTTTTAAATTCAAACACAGGGCCTGGATAGTAGAGTCTTACCCCATCTGCTCCCCTTGCGCGATTTTTCCCATCAGTTTTTGCAGTGCAGGATTTTTTTTTTTGGAAACTGTCCAACCCCCTCCCTCAATAAAAATAGGTCCGTGCCTTACCTTCTTCTCTTCGGAGAGATGGACCGACTTCGAGAGCGAGAGTGACGTCTCCTGGGAGATCTGGAACGAGATCGAGACCGAGATCGCTGCTGGCGAGGGGAAGGGGAACGAGAACGTGAGCGTCGGGGTGATCTGGACCGAGACCTTGATCTGAAGACAAAAACAAGTGATGAAAATGAGCGGAAAATCTGTAAATGAAACCAAAGGAATTTCAAACACAGTATGGGAATAAAAATTAATTGACATTGACAAAAAGAACGCATGATAACTTTAAAAAGTGGTGGCTGATATGGCTTTCCTCTGAAAGATCAGAAGTAGTATAGTTTAGTTATTTTCTTCTTTATAGTCATACCTTGATCTGGTTGGTGGGAATTCTTGTACTTTGAGTTTCTCTGCTTCCTCGCGATCTTTAATGTACTTCAGCTTTGCTTTGTAAAATTCAAATAGACCACTTTGCTCCCAACCTTCACTAAAGAGAACAGAGAGAACAGGGTATTACAAAAAGCGTTACTAAGAATTGATTGGTTGAAACAGAGTTCCAGGGGTACAGTTGGCATGTGGCACAAATGTAGAAAAATACAATTTTAAACTAAAAAGATTTTCAGCGTTTAAGTGTCCCCTGAGTCTGAGATTTCAGAAGATCGCACTCCAAAGTTTGATCCTAACCCTAGATACGAGATGTCATTTATCCTTACCGATAGCTATACATTTCTTGAATGCTACCTGTTCCGCACCCAATTGAGATCGCACCCCTAAACTTATTAATTTTTATACTTTCTCTTTCGAGCTCTCCATCACCTTTTTCGAGTTAGCTCCGAGGTCAATGGTTTAAAGAACGAGAACTAAACATGTTTTGTGTGACTTTGTTTCGATATGCTTACTAATCAGAACTCGACAGGACTAGTAAACCGTTCTGCTGGGTTAGTGAAAATATAATCCTACTAGCTCATAGACTAGTTACTTTCTTGGAAAAAAAATTCTACAGCTCTATAACTTGGGAAGCGGTTCTTTTTTGGAGAACGTTTGATCAGGAGCTAGTTTCTACAGCTTGAGTAATTTAAAGCAGAGGATCTGCAATCGATATCGTACGGATATCATACTATCGATATTGGTCCTTTCAAGTGTCACTCGGAGAGATTAAATGTTGGTGGGAGGACACCAGAAGAAGAGGAATGGTCCCTTATTCCCCAGTTGCGAATCTTTTTTTTTTTTCTGGCCTTGTTCTGGACTGGTGCTTTGTCCTGTGGGCTAATGATTTATACTTTATTACTTACTAGCCACTGTCTAGTGTCCAAAAAAAGTTAGCGTCAAGTACTGACTAATCTGGGGCAAACTTGATAGCTCGTAGCTTCCTACGCAAACAATCTTCGTGGGGAAGGAAGATTGCGTGACGAGCTCAAAGAATCTCTGCGATGGAAGCTAGATAGCTAGTTAAGTCGATATGGGTGGGAACTCGGTGGATGGTGCGAACTCGCTTGGGTGTGAAACCTTCTGCTACCCATTTCTATCAATGTTTGTAATGAGAATTGATGATTTTCTGTATTCTCATCACTTGTCGGCTTGACAATGTATGGATATTGTGGGGAGAAATTAGAAGTTGATACCAAAACCTGGTAATAGAAGGCTTAAAGTATTGCCAACCTGTTCCTGGGCCTCTCATGACTTGGAGGACTGTAAAACGCTTCAACTGCAGCCAAAAGTCTTTCACTTGGTGGTTGTGGCGCGGGAAGTCGAAGGGCTGCCGGATCTATTGGCTTGTAGTCCACGTCCGGCAACTTTACCCGAAAAGAAAACAAAACCATCAATAAGTAAATGCACTGACTCATAAAAACTATTTCATAAAATTGCCCAATCTCTATCTCACTCTTTCTTGGCCAATTCAACGTCAACTTGATAATCTCTTTCGCACACAGTTAAAGCTCTCATTGCGACCAAACTCGTAAACGATCAGCTCTGGTTACGACCAACTTAATTTGTAAAACCCTGTTTTAAAATGACTTAAACTTTGCAATGAAAAGCTGCGATCAGTTTTTTAAGTGTATATGAAGATATGGGTCTGACGGGAAGAATGCGCTATAAAACTAAATTACTATAACCATTACTTATTATTACTTATTAACCAAGAGTGAGACCTTCACACAAAAATCTCCACCGTGACCTTGCCGTATTGACCGAGCGATAGCTAGGTCTTTCTTTACGGCAAAGTCTCGATCTGAGATTTTCCCGTAAAGACCGAACGTTCGAGGTTAATAAGCAGTTTACTGTATGGCGTTTTTCTGACTCTGCTGGCCTGTAATCGGCCCATGGGCAATACGGGAGAATAATGCCAATCGGAGTGCGCGTTATATCGGCTACAAACGCCAGTCACATAATAATAACACATAAAAGCGTTCTTACCCCTACTAAGGGAGCCATGAGACCTGCAGGCAGCTCATAGTACATGGCTGTAGGTATGATAGGTTCAGGGATGGGTGGCTCAGGAGGCATGTCATATTCCTCCATACCGTACCCTTCTTCTTCTTCTTGTGATCGGCCGTGGTTGTAGTCGTTCACCATTGGTGGGGGTCCTCTACCATCATACTGCTCAAACTCTGGCCTCTGGTGTTGGTAGTCAAACTGCTGAGGCGGACCACGGAATGGAGGAGGAGGCGGAGGTCTGAATAAGAAAGACAAAGAGATACCAACGTCAAAAGTTACATCAAAGGCGCAGTCCAAACTACGCTAGAGAAATTTGAAAACGCAGCTTCAGTTCTACGATTAGACCTACCGTATACAGTGTACGACAATCCATCGCAAAAAAACGGAGCTTTTCGAAAACACTCTTCAAACAGGAGGAATTTTAACACCCCGGCTTCGCGCTATAGATTTAAAACAGCTTTTCGAAAATGATCACATCACGATAATCATGTAATTTCCTGGCCGAAATGACCGGTGATTGATGACTTTTGAATTTTTCTAGTGCAGTGTGGACAGAAAACATTTAATGCGTTTTCAGAATGAAAACACTTTTTTCAAATTTCTCTGGCATAGTGTGAACGAGGACTAAGTTGAACAATAAATTTAAAAAGGGATTACAGCATTTAAATCCAATGAAAACGAACGCCACATTCAGAGAGGACGTTGGGTTTTCTCTGGAGTCGAGATCAATTTTTGCGCCGAGGCCAGTTTTGAACAGACATCGGCGAGTTTATTCTGGTCCAGTGGCGGATCCAGACCTTGAGCTAAGGAGGGGGGAGGGGGGTCTTGATTTACTGGCCCAGCTGGCTTGCTTTTCCCTTCTGTCATTTCTTCATTTTTTATCCAAAATAAGTTTTGTGCGGACATCAGGTTTGAAGAGGATGTCTAGATTTTCATAAGGATGTCACATTATCAGAGGACATCCCGTTTAGTATGGAGGTCGAGTTTTGTGAGGACATCTAGTTTTGTGAGGTCGTCGACTTTTCTTAGGACGTGCACTTCTGTGTTTAAGACGAATTTCGTTAAGATGACTGATCAGTTCCGCATTTTAAAAGAAGGAAGTCGTTCTATTTATACAGTGAGTTTCTACTGTAAACCAAGATCAAAATCTAAACAGCCGAGACACTACTTGTACGTCCACTGACCTTCCATGGTAGCCTTCATCATGGAAGTTTGGAGGCATATGGCCATACATCGCTGGGGGTGGGTGTCGGAAATCTGGCATGTACGGTGGAGGAGGAAAATGAGGAGGGAATGGTGCAGGACCATGACCATAATACTGTGGTCGCTGCTCACCAAATGGAGGAGGAAATGATGGAGGGTGCTGCTGATAGGGGGCTGCTGGATATGGTTGCTGTATGGGTGGCTCCTCCTGCTGATGCAAAAAAACAATACTCTGTCAGGGGGGGGGGGGGGGGATTAGTATTCATTGTCATAAGGATGAAGAGGAATTTTGCCTTACATTGCTTTGTGAATTTTACAACACAAACCACAAATCGCATTAACAAAATAGCCTGTAAGAAAACATAGCATAAAAGCTGCATTCTATTTAAAAAAATTAGATTACGAGCTCAAAATTTCTATGAGGCGATACTTGATGAAGCCAAAGGCATTTCTTGTCCTCCTAAACATCTACTCTTCAAACATTCCCCTGCAGCTCATTATCCTATGACATTTCTCACTATCTTAAACATCCACTCTTCTAGACGTCCACTTATATAACTTGATCGAAACAAAAAAACGTTCTTCATTTCTTAAATCAAAACTATTAGAGTACCATTTTCTCTTTTTCTTCCGCTGCCATTTGCTCTGCATGTTCTTCTTTGACTTCTTTCTTAACAGTATCTTTGGCTTGTTCCTTTGTCTCGTCACTTGTTTGTTGGGAACTCTCTTCTACTTTTTGCTGTGGTAAATTATCTGATGAAAGCACATTAGAGATGACATTACACATAAATAAGCCAACATCATTCCATGGGAGGTATAAGGATTACAATGTATATAAGCAGTCCAAGTCCTAACAATGGCTGCTTCATTGTGTTTTAGAAAACAGTTCTAAGAAAATATGTGCGCTGATTGGTTAAAAATCATGTTTCTATAACTCGATGGAGACACAGAACTAGCACAAGCTGTTGACGTAATGATGGCACGAGCAAAGACAATTTACACTTTGATAATTAAAGTAAACAAGCGGTTTTCCTTTTCTCGTCTCGTCTATTTTTGAAGTTTTCCTTGACAGGACACTCAACTCTCACAAATCTTCTAGTGGATTCTATCCTTCACAAGACTCTTGTTTGAGGAAATCCAGAATACAGAAGTACTGTGAGGGCTGGGCTCCAGAGGAGCTCAGGTGCCACACACAACTAACTTTGCCTTTAAAGACTGGACAATTTTTCTTTTTTCACACAAGCTTAGGTGTTGGACACCCAGGATTCCATGGTTAAGAACCTTTAAGCCACTTGTAATTTTTCTTTTTCTTGACTGTGGAGAAAATATGAATTATTTCATATACACTTTACATCAAAGTGAGAAAGACTTGCTAGCACGTGGTAGTCAAAGCTCGCCTGAAGGACAAGCATCAATATTGGTTTTTCTTGCGCCTTCATTTGCACTTTTAGTCATTTTTGAAAAAAACATTAAAGTTACTGGGGAAAGGGAAAGGAAACAGTGAGCTACCTTTTCTTCCTTGTTGAGGTTGCTGGTCTGCCCGTGATATCGGCTGGTTTTCCTGTGACTGCTGATGATATTTATAACGTTCTGGTGGAACATAATAACCTTTAGGAGAGGACACAGTGGAAAATATCAACATATGTTGACACTAAGGCTGTTGGACATATTTGCATTAACATTCCATGCCAAAATTACAGTGTGGCAAATAGAAGATGATGATGATGATGTATGTACAGTATCCAATACCAGACGATGTTGTAAACATTACTAACTACGTACAGTTGTATTAACCCAGAGTGAGGTCTAAAACTGAGACCTTGTCATATTGACCAAATGATAGCTAGGTCATTACAGGAAGGAGGGAGGTTTGAGATCTTCCCATAAAGACTGAACATTCAAGGTTAAGTAAGTTGTTTATTATATGGCTTTATGCTTCAGTTTTGCAGGCACATAATCAACTTGTGGGCATTACAGGAGAATGCCCTACAATTGGCCAATCAGATCATGCATTGTATCAACTACAAACACAGGCCATACAATAAAGTTTAATGTAGAGCATTTGTCATGTCAAACCTTGGTTGAAGACTTGTTCTCGAGCTGCATCAACTTTAGTTTGGCCAGCTTCAGCATTTTTCAGTTCCTGGAAAGTCAACACCAACAGTGTCAATTAGCATTTTTCTATAAATTTCAGTCCAATTGCAAAGTTTTGCTAGTAAGATTTTTTTCCTCTGGCAAACTGGTGAGACTAGTGGTAAATTATTTCCAAATGTTTGGCAAACTTGGATGATTCTAACTTGCAAATGTTTGCTAGTGGATATTTTTCTCACTAGCAGATTATCAAAATCACTCACATTTTGCAAGTTTGCGAGCATTACTTTCAAGCCCTGTTACAATTAACCATAAAATGCTTCTGTAAGTGGTGTTCTTTGCAGGTTTGACTAGGGTTTTTTTTATTTGTGCATTTTTCTTGCTCTGAATTTGAATTTAAAGAGTAAAAATATGCAAATAGGGCAAAACAATAAAATCTGTTAATCTAATATCGCTGAAGAATACTTGGCATACAGTGTAGTCCCAACTGTCTAATAGAAAGTCTGAAAGAACTTGAACTTTTAGTTAGGGAAATTGTTTTATACAGGGTTAACCTATTTAGGATGTTTTTCTGTATTAATTTTGTGTTGTAACCTCCTGAATAAAATGATATGTTTATAAAATAGAAAACACGTACATGTACCATGTTTCTATTGACTTATGGAAACACAAGTGGAAGTTTGGGAGAACAAGAAATGCCGGCCGCAGGATGGCAAAATTCCATGTCATGTGGACAGGAATCTTGAAACTTTTTTAACTTTAACTTCTTCGTTTTTGGACAATGTGGAGATAATTGTAAATAAAATCGTTTCTGAAAAGAAAAGTAGGGGTCACCGAACATCCAAGATCGTTAAATCCAGGCAAAGCTATAACAATGGCCATCTGCCATATCATTGTTCATTTTAGGACTTTGCATGCACGCTCGATGCATGACGTGGCATGTGAATTTATGTGGAGATAATTGTAAATAAAATTGTTTCTGAAAAGAAAAGTAGGGGTCACCGAATGTCCAAGATCGTTAAATCCAGGCAAAGCTATAACAATGGCCATCTGCCCTATCATTGTTCATTGTAGCCAATCAGAGAACAGCACTTGTGATAAAACCCTAGTAGGTTTATACTAAAACTCGATAGAAACATGGAGAACATGTTTTCTATTTCTTTTAGAAACACATCCACAAAAAAGAAGGGAAACAACTTGTTTACTTTGATCATGAAAATGTAAATTCCCTTTGCTCGTGCCATCATCACGTCAACAGCTTGTGCTAGTTGTGGGTTTCTATCGAATATAGAAACACAATTTTTAACCACTCAGTGCGCATATTTTCTTAGGCCTGTTTCTAATATGTTATGTTATGTTATGTTACAGCTGCATGTTACTGTATGCTCTGCTTCTCACACATCTCTGGTAGCCAAATGTAGTAGGAATAATAATGTTACCTGTAGGAGGGATGCCTCAAAAAGGTTATGACTCTCCCAGATTCCTAAAACCTTTGTTATTTTCTGCAGATTTTCTGGCGACTCTCCCATCTGTGTGCAAAAGAACAAAGGCACTATGATGTCTTCAAGGGATTTCTTCAGGTCTTGTGCTCCTTTCCTCTGACAGTGATGAAGAATGTCATTGACAAGGTAGACTATATGAAGCTTGTGTTGAAACTGCATTCCAGGACCAAGTGCTCTAAAAGATAAATTTGAATAATGTCAGATGAGCCAAAAGCTTAAAGTCATAGGCAGTCACTATGCAAACTTAAAACTAGACAATCATTATGTTTATAATCCATAGAATAATTTCACTCACGTGCTACTGGTCTAAATATATCATGTTTTTTTTAAACACATATTTTTTTAAACGTTATTTTATTTCTTAGGTAATGTAAGTTTTATTATTCTAGTTTCTTCTTCCATTGTGAAGCGCTTTAGAACTGTTGTATAAAGCGCTATATAAATAATGTTATTATTATTATGTGACTGAACATTCCCCCGATAAAACTGGGGAATATTCGAGTTTAATCCCTAATTTTGCAAAAGCGATTTGAAGGATGATAAACACAATAGCCCCCATTTGGGGTGAAAATACACGCGGATTTTTGTCCTTGGGCATTATCTGTTCCTCATAGCTCATAGTTTTCCTCAAACTACACTCACTTCTCAGAACAGATAATGTCCACGGCAAATATTCTAGCATATTTTGCATGCCAAATGGAGGCTATTGTTTATACATGCAGTTGACAAAATTCCCTGTGACACAAAGATTGTGCAAAAAATGCTAGCCATCTCAAAAAGGTTTCCTTATTCCTGTTATTTTTCTTACACCAGCCTTCTCAAAGTGTTTTAAAATTGTGTAATTCAGTCAGAAGACATGCTCTATCTGCCTTCCTGCCAAAAGGAAAATAAATTCTACAAACCTCTTGAGTAAATACTGAGAAATCTGATAGCATTGTGAAGGAGTCTTGGCATTGGTAAAGATGAAATTCTTTCCATTCTACAAGAAGAAAGGAAATTATTTAATTAATGTGACTATATAAAACCAATAATGATAACAGATTAGTAAATTAGTAATCAGTTTTCTACAATACCAAATGGCTTATACCCTATTAGTGTTTTAGGTAAAACACAATGTCTAGCTGACCCCAGACATTATGAACCTTTAGATTGGATCACCAGTATGAGACAGAGTATAAGTGAGATTTTTGAATTTCAAGAGCCCTCGCTCTTCATGCTGGTTTTAGGTTGAGGGATGAGATGGGTATGTGATGTGATGTGATGTGATGTGAAGCCTGTAAACTAGAATTGAAAAGTTTTACTTGAAATCACACACAAAATCTTAAAAAGTAATGACTTAAATCCACGATGTGAATGAAACCGCCAAACAGACTTTTAACAGACCAACTTATATTGACTAACAGTACATAGACCTGCGACCAACCAATTTGACTAACAATAGACGGATAGAAACTGACCAACGACAAACTTTACATACGTCTTTCAGCCAAAGAAATCATAGCTTAACTGACCAATCACTTATAACATCATCAACTGACAAACAATATTCACATGACTCTGAAGAGGACTTCTGCTCAGGTTGTTGAAATGTCAGTCACCAACAATCAGTTGACGTCGTCTTTATTGCACTATTCACATAGAATTTACGTTACATTTGTAGAAGTAAGTTATAAATCAAAATTAAAATAAAGATAGAAAATTAACGAAATTAAGTTCTTTCCAGAACTACCCCCACCAACACTGTAGATGATCACACTATAATTATGAACTACAATATCTTAAGTCTCATATTAATAAATATTAACACCACCCTTTAAACAAACTAGGTTAGTTTATTATAAGACCCTGAATGGCTTACTGAAATAGAATCCTTGGTGCAGGACTCCATAATCTTGTGCAATAGGGTTTCTAGTTCTGTGACATCCAGTTCATTAGGTTGTTGCTGTAATGCAACAGGGGCAGGTTGGTACACAGGGATGGATAAAGCAGCTTGAGCCTGTTGTTGTTGTTGTTGTTGTTGTTGCTGTTGTTGTTGTTGTTGTTGTTGTTGTTGTTGTTGTTGTTGAAGAGCTTGCATCTGGTAATAAATCAAAAATTAACACCACTTAGCCCTTATTTTAACCAGTCTTTTTATAATTACAGTGTTGCATTTGGCAGTTTTATATTCACATAAAAGATCAACTGTCCTTGGTTTAAGACTTGATCACTAGGATTTTTTTCATACCACCCAGCTGTTTCACTAAGAGATACATGTTAACTGCATTGTACTCAAGAGAGTTTCTAAAGAGTTGTTGGGCAAGGGCTATGCAATGCATCTGCCAACTAGATTACATTAAAAAGGAGCACAATTATTTGAAGGCTGCTATGCAAGGAGCTGGAATTCACACTTTTGAGCCCTGATAACTTGATACACTTGGAAATATAACTGGAAAAGTTATAATGGCTTTATTCGCTGCCACATGTTAACAACATTACCTGTTGTTGGGCCTGTTGCTGTGCTTGTTGCCATGGTGCTGAGTTGATTGACTGCTGAACAATCGCTTGCTGCACTAGATGTGCTTGAGGGTTTGTACCAAATTGCACTGCTGCTTGCTGTACTAGTTGTTGCTGGTTTTGCAGATGCTGCTGAGTTTGTTGTTGAGCTAATAATAAAGCAACAGAAAAATCTGAAGGTGTTCTTCGCAGAATACAGGAAGTCACATTTAAGCCTAGTCGTGAAGCCTGGTTTCCACCAGTATCCTGTAACCAAATTCTGGCCATGTATGTGCATGCCTGTCTAAATACAGTTTAGCAATAGACCATTTTTTGTATTCTTGGTATCTGTGCACTGGAAGTAGCTGGTAGCTGAAGCTAATGTGGGGAGTTGTTTTATATACAAATGATCTTTTTAATAATATTCCCCTGCATGAACCTCCATTGTAAACTAGTTTCAGCCTGTAACCGAGAATACAAAAATGGTCTGTTGACCAACCACTGAAGTTATATTATTGCTGAACTTAATTGCACTGTGGCCAACTCAGCTGGCTTATGCAACAAGTGAATAGGAGTATGACTATTGCTTCTGAACAAATCAATGGGATGCTACATGTAGTCTATTGAGTGTTGCCTTCACTATTTTCTCAAATTTTCTTAAAGGCTACCAGTGTTTAGTTACACTCCTGGATGGAAAGAGGCACTGTGAGAGTAAAATGGCCTCCTTAGCAACACAACACAATGAACAATTAATTATTTTAACCTGGCCCCCACAGTACATGTGTTCTTTGGGGTTGCTTATCATACCAAAAAGTCTGAAAATTAAGTTTAAAGGAAAATTTAACTGCCATTTTCCAGAAATTTCATTTGAAAATTTTGGACTGCAGCTACTTTTCTGTTCGTAAAAAGTAGACCACTTCTTTACCATCTGCCAGTGTCTCCAGTTTTCAGTCTATAATCAAGGATAAAAATATATCCAGAGATAACTTTTCATGGTAAGTGGGATCTGTTCCAGTTAGTTTGCTGATTGTGGAAAACTCTCATCACTGTTTCTCCAGTTTGTATTACCTCATTAAGAGAGAATATAACCAATCAGTGAAGAGATGCTTGCAAATATTTCTAATTATAACCAATTAAGGTCTTACCAATTTCAAATGAAACTTTCCATCTGTAGTAGTTGTAGAATTCCCCACTAAACAAAAATGCAAACTTTGGATTTCCTTTCTGTTTCTCCTTGGTCATGTCCTCAAATTTGCTACCATTTCTGGCAACAAAGTTTGCAAGCTTGTCGATGATATTTTTCTGATCTTGATCTAGATTCAAATAGATTAACAAATCAATCAACAATCATACTTGTTTAATTTGGGTAAAACTTGTAACAGTCACATTTATAACACTGAAATGTCCAAATCAAATGGAATTTAGAAGTTCTGGCCCAGTCCAGTGGATATGTTGCAGTTAATTTTTGGTTTCAGTTAATTTTATAATTTAACCAGTTAGTTTGTTCTAACAAGGTGATTTTATTTTTAGCTAGTTAGTTTTTTTCTAACCAGGTTAATTTGTGTCAAAGGGGAAGGTTGAGTCTGGGACCAATAACTTAGAAGACCAACAAATATAAGCAAATTTGCAACGATTGCTTGTGTGGCATAGTGGAGATGAAGATGGACTTCAAAGTCAGAGGTTTGGAGTTCAAATCCAGGTGAGTGCAAGATAATAAAAAACCTGGGGGCTAGGTCTAGGGATACGGTTAGGGGCTCAGTAGGGTAAGGGATAGGGATAGGGTTAGGGGGGTCAATAGGGTAAGGGATAGGGATAGGGTCGGGGGGGGTCAATAGGGTAAGGGATAGGGTCAGGGGGGTCAATAGGGTAAGGGATAGGGATAGGGTCAGGGGGATTAGTAGGGTAAGGGATAGGGATAGGGTCAGGGGGGTCAGTAAGGTAGGAATTGGGATAAGGTTAGGGCTGGTGGTGAGTGTGTTACTCTTTTTGAGAAACAGAGCCCCCCCCCAAAAAAAAAAAAAAAATGGAAAAATCACCTAGTAAGAAGAAACTAACTTGTTAGAAATAGAATCGCCTAGTTAGAATAAAAACTAACTAGTAAAATCATAAAACTAACTAAGACCAAAAATTACCTGCAACAGATACATGTTAACAAAACAATCCAAACTATCCACTGGATAGTGATTTATCTGATCCAGGTTGTTTGAAGGTGGACGATGCTATGGACTAGATAAACCACTGTCCAGCAGATAGCATGGTTTGGTTCGTTAACACATATCCACTGGATAGCAATTTATGCAGTTGACAACATAATCCAGCCTCCAAACAACTGGGGCCTGGTGGATAGCATTATCTACCTTTCAAATACCCTGGGGAGGTAAGCTGCTAAACTAATAGAAAAACACCTGCACCGATAAAAGAAACAAAGACAAACTCACTTTGTTTAAAAATAGAGTAATTGTAGTCAGGAGATGACATAGTCAATAAAAGTGTTGTTTTTTGTCACTGACTTGTATATTGTAGCAAGACGTTTTGCTTAACTCTTAAGCCTTCATCAGTTGAAAAACCTCTTGATGCTATGCAAGATTTAAAAACTGGTTAAATTAATTGAAATGCTGCGCCTGCTGTATGCACAAGACTCAAGAGAATTTTATGTGTGTGCTAAGCACTTGCAGACTTCTGGGATGACCATGTGAACATTCCCAGCATTTGGGTCTTTTACAGACATCCAAGCTTCTAGAAAAAGCTCCTGATGGTAATTTGCCTCATGTCCGATGACTTCAACAGTTTTAAAATCTATGTGATGATGAAATTTGTGAACATGCCATGCTAGTTTGGAGTTAGAATCAAACATGGGCCACATGAGCCAGAGGTAAGAAATAACCTACTATTGAGTAGTCTCCTTCACAGCCATTTTTTGGGACGTCACGCAACGCTCCCCCTAAAGAAACGGCTGCTCACAACCGAACCACATTCCTTTCATGAAATAAGCCAATCACGGCTTCCGTTCCATTTTCAAAAACCTTTTCGTGCCAAATTCGTCCTTTGAAACTTGCCCAATCAAAGAATGTTTTTTATCTTTGTATCCCGTCATCAGAGACGTCACAAATAAACGTGCAGATTTCCGACCTTTGTTTAGGGACGCCAAAAGATATCTGCGACGCTTGAATGAGCTTTGTTTTTAACTGAAGTTCAAGCTAATTACTAGAAGCTTTCAACTCCAAAAATCGTTGTGAAGAAGGAAGTTATCTTTTTAACTTGCCTAATGAAGGGACTAAGAAATCAAATATCTTCGCTCGATTTGTTGATAGCGAGTTCTGAATGCCGCTCTTTTCTACTGTTTTCAATGTGGGAAGCTTTCGGCCCTTGATTGACCCTTGCAATTAGACATTTTCAGAAAAAATATATTCTCTCATTAGCTGAACATAGCGATGAGCACATGAAGCACTTGTATGTGGGGCTTTCATTCACATGTTTTTTTCGTTTGTCATGATCGTAGCCCACTTTTGGTGGCGTGCGTGAAGCGTGAAACAAAAGGCAGAAATCCCTCATTGTCCACGCCGCAGGCCTTTTTGCGCGAAGCTTACGTCATTTGCACTTTGCTGTTATGTAATTGGTCTGTTCAACAGACCTCAAGGAAACCACAAATACAATAGAAAGGAATGTGGTCTGGTTGTGAGCTGCCGTTTCTTTGGGGAAAGTGTTGCGTGACATCCCAAAAAACGGCTGCGAAAGAGACTAACTATTGAGCTACTCCTTCTCCCTTGAGAGAAAAGTATTAAAATAGTTTAATTTTTTTTAGAATTACCTTTCAAAGTTCAAAATACATAACACTAAATAAAAAACTCCCACATTTTATGGGACACAGTGACAGACTATATGGTGACACACTCTCAAGACAGAGATGAGGGGTTTAGGCCACAGCTAGAGCTCAATCCAAAAGCTGGCCAGAGACAGACAGCTGTGGAGGTCATTTGTTGCTACCCTGTGTGCCAGTGGACATTATGATGGGCAGTGAACTTCCACGCAAATTGATCTATTATTAGGATGATTTTGTCCGCTTAGTTTGACTATCAAGAGGAAAGTTTTCCATACAAAGAAGGTCAGCTCAAAAAGTTTTGTCTGCCGACATAAACCAGATAAACCTGTTACTATCCACATAAACCAGATAAACTAGTTGCTGCCCACATAAGCCAGTAGCTCTCCTGCTTTGAAACTCAACACCTTGAAGAAAATGGATTTGTCCAGTTTCATTGAACATTTTACTCTCTCTCACCATTGTGTTTTTAAACAATTTTCCGAGGCAAGGGGGTCACCGAACTTGATTAATATCTGAGACAGCTAACAGCTTTGAATATGGTTGCCTAGCAGACTCCATCCTAAGATTTTTTGGAATCAAGGGACAGGGTTATTCTGACTCGTATAATCTCAGGCTCTTTCATCTTTAGAACTGTTAGCTGTCCAAGAAAGATGTCTAACATCGTAATTCAACTTTACCTTCAGGCGGAGGAAATGGCGGGTTTTGAGAAACACCAGACATCGTGCAATGTTGTAAACAACTTCCACAAATCGAAGGATGGCTTACACAGCTCGACCACTAAAGAATACCTTGAAATCCTGCATATAATCTTTCTTGGATTACCTTTTCATATAAATATCACACTAATCTTTTGACATATGGTTTAGGTGAGCATTTTTAGCGATTTTTTGACACAGAACTTAAACTTCTTCTCAACTCGTGCAAGCCGCCATGATAATAGCACCCAGTCCTCGAGAGCAACAATAATATTTCCACGCATGCGTAAGTGATTGCGAAATTCAAACAAACCGCTGGTCCACTCTATAAAGCCTGTAATTTTCATCAACTTGCATCATTTTGTAAGGCTGAAATTTCCCCAACAACTTGTCGAAAATGGCCCTTCAACGTACTCTTCGACGTATGGTATCTCCGGCAAATAATATGCTCCTTTTCTGTCGTGCTCAAAGTACAGGAAGTGCCGCGATCGGTATCCTTTTTCCACTAGAAATATCTTTTGTGAACGTTTGTTATGCAACTTGTACTTCAGCGAGTTCAGGAACCTCCTTACGGGCAGCTACATTAATTAAGGAGACCTCTATATTACGGACAGCTTGCTTGGTCCCAGAGAAACTAATCTCTACCTCTGTAATACGGACACCTCCAAAAACGGACACACGACTGTAGCCCTTTTCTGTCCGTATTTTAAAAGAGGTTCCTCTGTACGTGCGGGTACACATTTCTCATATGACCTATGAACTATGAGCACTGTACTTTCTGAAGTGTTAGCCACAGTTATAGATCATTCATCTTATAGGGATCGAAAAATTATTTCCTTAACTCAAAAATGATAGCGAAAGAAGCAAACAGGGAGAAGAAAAAAGAAAACTTCGGTAAGTAGTTTTCTCAGCTTGAGGGGAATCTGGGGCGAGAATTCTGGGGGCGGCAACTGGGTGTGAAAGGGGGGTAAATATAAAATTTTGCACAGAATGACTTCTGGGGGTATTTAGAAAGTAGCCCAAAGAAAATATACAAACTGATTCATTTAAAAGTATATTTCTGTAACTAGATAGAAACACAGAACTAGCATGAGCTGTTGTTGTAATAATGACTAGAGCAAAGAGAGTTCACATTTGATGATTGTCTTGGCAGGATTTTCTAAAAGATATCGCTTTGATGATCCATACAATGTTTTTGAAATTCATCTTTAATCAAGACATGTTTCGGATGAAACATCATCCATCGTCAGTTGTACAATGAGAAATAAACTGAAGTTGAGCAATAAATAGTGTAACAAAGTGAGATATAACATTAATATAACATTAAGTGAGATATAACATTAATTATTAAGAATGAAGGCGAGAACAGAATAAAAACACACAACCACAAAACAAAACAAACAAACAAAAAAACCACCAAACTATTTAAACTAAGAAAATAATTAAGATGTTTGACTTAGGAATTTAGAGTTGGCTGCTCCCAACTGACGATGGATGATGTTTCATCCGAAACATGTCTTGATTAAAGATGAATTTCAAAAACATCATATCATCATCGTATCGCATCGATCATCAAAGCGATATCTTACTTCGTGCTGCTACGAAGTCTTGGTAACATTTTCTAAAAGAAATAGAAAACATGTTCTTCTTGTTCGTTGAGTTATAGAAACACTCACAAAAGTTTGGGACAACTAGAAAAGACTGTGGAAAGACTTGCCTGCCAGCATGTGTTCCCACACCATTTGTTGTTCTGCCAAACTTCCACTTATGTACACATTATTTCTACTCCACAGTTCGCTTTAACTGGCAAGATCCTCTCAGCCTGGAGAGTTGTCTGACTGATGAAGAAATCATGGTCAGGGATCAGTTCAGAGATTACTGCCAAGAAAAGCTCATGTCTAGGATTTTGATGGCAAACAGACATGAAGGTAAGTTAAGTAAAGCCTTCTGTGGGCTTGTATCTGTCTATGATGCCAAAGTTTCATGAGATAATAATATTTGAGCGTTGTCATAACTGCTGCAGTCATCAATAATCCATCAAGCCTTTTGTGATAACAGATTTACATTGTTGTGATGCAGACTTCTTATTTTCTCTATGTGAGACTTCACTATCTTGGTAAATAAGCAGTTTAATGGAGATTCAGTTCAGTTGCATTCTTATACGTCTGAAGCATAGAGAAATTATTATTTTTACCCCGTTTTCCCTGAAGTAGTAAACAATGAAGGGCCTGTGCTAATACTGTACTATGGTAGAAGGGGGCATTTTACTTTAGCAAACTTAGGTACTTATATACTGCCTTGGTAAAGGGAATTAACCCTAAAATTACCAAAAAACAACAAAACAAAACAACAACAACAACAACAAAAAACAAAAGAAAGTTCATTGACGGAAGGGTTACCAGAGATAAAGTTTAACTTGGCTAGAGAATTAAGAGATTGATTCCCCCGTAACTGTGTCATGTTACTTACATTGTAGTTATATATAGCTGAGCCTTTTTAATTTCTTTTTTTTTCCTACGTACAGTCTTTGATCAGGAGATTATGACTGAGATGGGATCTCTTGGAGTTCTTGGCTGCACAATTCAAGGTTAGTATCGTGTGATTTATAATAAGAAATGACACTGTTTAGTAAAAGGTTTTTCTCTACCATCATTGTATGGTAGTTTTAGATGAAAACCTTCAACTGCTTTCATCTCTGTTAGGTTATGGATGTGCAGGAGTCTCATCTGTAGCTTATGGACTTATCGCAAGAGAATGTGAAAGGTTTGTAATAATTAAAAGAATAATTACACCTCTTTATTTTTACTACACCTAGGAATATTGATAGGTATTGCTAAATTGTTTGGGCAACCGGACACAATGCTGGAAGTAACAAGTCATAATTTCAGTTGCTTCCTGTTCAGTGGGGGCACCAATGGTCCTGGCTGTAAGTCAGCTGGGCTTTAAAGACTTGTCTAATTTTTTCACTGAATAAAATATGGGTGGTTGAGTGAGCCTGTGAGGGTTTCATGTAGCCCAAAGTAACAAGTAGTGACCATTTTAGCCTGTGTATAACTCCTCCACTATTATTCCTACCACTCCTTTCTGAGTTCATCACTGCCAACATCATTGAAATTACACCTCTGTTAAGCTTCCTTAATTAAAGTGTTTGACTTTCTATAATGTTTACAATGTTGTCATGTTAACCTTGCCACCAGGGTGGACAGCAGTTACCGATCAGCTATGAGTGTCCAGTCATCTCTAGTGATGCACCCAATCAATACTTTTGGAAGCGACGAACAGAAAGAGAAATATCTGCCAAAGCTTGGTAAATAACATTTTAAAGTGGTACTATGATCAAAATATAATTTCCTTTTTCCCCTCAGATTCTGAAATCATATTGCTTAACACCTAACTGTTTTGAGTTTTGAGTTTTGAGTTTTATCCAGAGGCTATTTATTTTGAGTGTAAGTTTTGGATTTCATGGTCTGCCATTACTCGCATTCAAAACTGACCGATTAGACCTCAGCTGGTTGGATATAGAGAAAATGATGTGATTTGCTCACTACCTTAAAATTTCAGTGTGTAAACGCAATTTATTATACATGTAAAACCCGGGTTTAAAAGTCTGAAAGCCCAAAACTCCTGTGCTGCATATTAATTCAGCTGCGTACTCACGCATTTCATTCTTAAACTGGTGAGTCTTTGACGTCATTTTCTCCTCAACCCAGCTCTCTCAAGATTTTAAAGTTAGTAATGGCGGACCAATAAGGAAGAAAATTCCAGTTAAAATAAACAGGTGTCTTTTTAAAATCAGAACTTTAAACTTGGGTCAGTTAGTGTTTAGTTAACACAGTTTTGGAATCCAAAGAAACAAAAGAATTGTTTTTTTGGTCATAGTACAGTATGCAATAAATGATAGCATTTGAAGGTAAGGAAAGTCTTGTGGATTATGAACAGAAGATTCTAAAGCAGAATTCAAGGGGTCATCCATTTGAGTATTAATTAAAAGTGCACCTAACCCCAAAATACTTTTTTCGCTCAAATAAATCTTTGCACCTGTTTCAAACGCATTGCACCTTTTTGCCCCATTTAAACCCAAATCTTGACTTTTTACAGGCTGTAAAAGTTACAAAATCTGGCCATCATCTGTTGCACAACCGAGCAAGTAAGGGGTATGGGTCTATTCCTGGGTTGACGTCAGAAACTTCTTTGCATGCATGTTTACAAAGACTTAATACGATGCAAATCAGTCAGTGACATCAATCCAGGAATAGACCCATACCCCTTACTTGCTCAGTCGTGCAACAGATGATGGCCAGATTTCGTAACTTACAACCTGTAAAAAGTCAAGATTTGGGTTAAAACAGGGCAAAAAGGTGCAATGCATTTCAAACAGGTGCAAAGATGTATTTGAGCAAAAAAATTATTTTGGGGTTAGGTGCACTTTAAATTTTATCATGTTTAGCATGATTTTGAACACAATCAATCAAAATAGTCACGGTAACAAGATTTTCTACAACACTTTATAGCAAATATCACAATGAGGAGTCATAATAAAGTTGAGGATAGCTGATAGTAAATAAACTAGCCTAATAAGTGTAATAAGTTTGCAGTGCAACAAGATGTGTTGAAAGTACAAAGCTCAGCTTCTGAATTGTGGCTGTTTTTATATACCCTGACCCTTTTTTAAGGAAACAGTTTTAAATGAGCATTTTAATTGCTAACAGTAATATTATTTTAATAAATATCTTATTGAAAGTCAGTCTCCTGGCAGCCAGTCTTTTCTCTTAGGGTCACTTAGGCAAGTGTTAAGTGATAAAAAGCGGGTACGACGAAGTAGGGAATAGTGTGTGCCACACCCATTTCTTGTCCCATTCCCCTTTAGTCTAAAGAATTATGTCTCATAATCCCAGCTGGCTTCTGAAAGAAAAAAAATGTCAACAGGCTAATCAAAAGTATGAGACTGATATTCTATTGCTATGCTTTTGACTCTTCAGCACAAGGCAAGCTGATTGGCTGCTTTGGGTTGACTGAACCTAATCACGGCAGTGATCCAGGTGGCATGGAAACAAGAGCCAAGCATAATCCTGCTGGCAACAGTTTTATTCTTAACGGAAATAAAAGCTGGTGAGGTTAATGACTAATTAAAAACATTTACACTTGTTAGGGGCATTCAACCATATTTTATGCCATGGAATTTTAAAATATCGCTGTAGATGTGAACAAATGTATGTTAGAGCATGTCTTGATTAAAGTGAAGAGAATAAAGGAAACCTTGAGTAATGAAATTCAGATCAGTTAAGAGCACTTTTCATTACTTCAACTAAAAGTTCTAGAATTTCCAAAACAGTGACAAATGGGACAGAAATTTGGTGAAAATGTTTCTGAAAAAATATGTGAGAATTATTTAATTTCCCAGTTGTGAACCATAGAACTAAAAAAAACCCATAAATTTTGTGATAATCAAATGGAACAGAAATTCCCCAGTGACCAATTTTCAAAAAAAATATGTCCATACCTTGTGAGGTTGTCCCCTTTTCCAGGAATTCTGGAAAATGCTACATTGCAAAAATTGATAATACTATAAATGAAATATGTTTTTGCTCTATCTTGCTTTAGGATCACAAACTCCCCAATAGCTGATGTGTTTATTGTTTGGGCAAACTGTGAAGACAAAAGGATTAGAGGTTTCATCTTGGAAAAGGTTTGTTATAAAATTGTGCGCTAAACATAATTATGATGTTCAGGCTGTTCTGTTACAAAGAATGAAGTTTTAATCAGGACTTTACTTTTACCAGTTTGGAAAATGCCCTCAGACCCTTGTTTTGTTCTGGTGACTGGGTTCTGAACTTTGAAGTGTGTTCCAATCCCATAAATTTAATAACAACAAATTTATAAATCTAGCAAATTTGTACTTTGCAATTTTTATTGTCAATGGTGTACTATCAGATGAAAGTAAAATGAAAACCATCGTTGCAGTGTCTTTTTACTTTCATTGGATATTTCTTTAGTGGTTAGTGTTTAGATTAAGATTGTTACAAAAATTCTCATTGTCAAATGTTAATATCCTTCCATATTTTGCATATCATCTTAATCAATGTTAGACACACATATACAACATTGTTTTTTGAGGACATCTTTCCATTTTTCATTGCCAAGTTTCTTGTGTAAACCACAATTTCCTGCTTTGAGATCCATTGCTTCGAGTGAACCAAACTGGCTGTAGTTACAATTAGAATTGCACCTACCAAGAGAATGAAGCAGTCATTTTCTGTTATGTTGTTGTTTGTCTTTAAAGGGAATGAAGGGACTCTCTGCTCCTAAGATTGAAGGGAAGTTTTCTTTGAGGGCTTCAACTACAGGCCAAATTGTCATGGAGGATGTCGAGGTTCCAGAGGAAAACCTTCTGCCAAATATTGATGGACTGGAGGTGATATAGAAATGTGCTTTATTACCAACCTAAATTGGAAAGGTTATGTTCTCATATGTGGAACTAACATTTCTCAGCCACAAAAAATATTGTTTGGACTAATAAACTAAAGATTACAATGGAAACTAACTTGTGCTGTACAAAATTGTCTTTAGATCAAAGGAATATTCATAGTTGCTGTCTACAAAGGTGACAGAGCTCATTTAGTATTATGGTGTCAATTCTAATGGTGTTTTCTTATTGACCAGGGACCCTTCAGTTGCCTAAATAATGCTCGGTATGGCATTTCTTGGGGAGTTCTTGGCGCTGCAGAGTTTTGTCTTGCTACTGCCAGGCAATACACCTTAGACAGGTCAGTAAATAACAATAATTTTTGACTAAGAAATATTGCCACCAATTTGTGTAACAGACAGTTTCACTTAATTTATCCAGCTCTGAATAACATGTTACACCCAAAATTGTTGAAAAATATATTAGCACAAGCCTGCTTAACAATGATTGACACAGCATCATTACTAGTAAGTCATTTTTCAACCTTTTCCAACTAAGATATTTGTTGATTTTTTATAAGGATCCAGTTTAAGAGACCACTTGCAGCCAATCAACTTATGCAGAAGAAAATGGCTGACATGGCAACTGAGGTTTGTTAGTTTGGTGTTTCATGTAATATTAATTTTTATTCTCTCATCCACCAAATGAGAAAAAATGAATGGCCTGTTTCTTGCTAGTTTCCCTTGCATTTTCTTTTAGCAATAGACCTTTTTACCCGACCCCCACGCTTTTCAAATTTTTTTATTCATACAAAAAATACATCTCATTGTATATTTTGCCGAATTTAGTAAACATGCAATGTTTCATGACAATCTATTGCAAACTCAAAAATATGCAGTGGCAGATCTAGAGGAGGGGGCCGGGGCCCCACCCTACCCCCTTATTTTGGGTAAAAATAGTCAGAGAAGGAAGAAAAGCTGGTAGGTCAAAAAAAAAAATTGCCCTTCCCCCCACCTCCTCCTCCCTTAGCTCAAGGTCTGGACACCACTGAGTTAGGACCCTGAACTTGCCAATTTTAATGAAGTGTCATTATTTATGAATTTGTAATGGCTTCGTATTAAACGTCATAAATTTACTAACTTCAGCATGATAAATTGAACTATAAAAGTGGATAGCGGTTCTTTCGACCATTTGAAAATTATGGGAATCAAAATTGCCTGACGTGTGGTGAAAAGGTCCATTGGCCAGTTATATCTCCCTTCCTCTGCAATTTGAGAGCATGTAATTGCTCGAAAAAGCCGCAAGGACTCTTAGGAGTAAGCTGCCCATCACAACAAGGTGTCCGGATATTGGGTTCTTATCATTTAAATAAAGTTTAAACATGATTGCAAGTGAAGCACTGTCTACACCTGAGGAATTTGAAAACGGTGGTTTCACCCAGAAAACGCACCAAGTATTTTCCGTCCACACTACGCTGGAGGAATCTAAAAGCAACAACAACAAAACCTTTATCTAAGTATCGGTGGAGGGGGGGGGGGGTTAGGGGGTAGCATTGCTATTAATTGGACACACAACGTAAAGGAATTTAAAAAGGGAAACAATCCCTGATCATTTTGGATTTAATCTATGTTTGAAGAAAACTCGGTGGGGAAAATCACATGATTATCATTGCGCTGTCGTTTTCGAAATGTTTTCCGTCCACACGCGGAAAACGAAAAACCGGCGGTTTGAAGACTCAAGAGCGTTTTCATAAAGCTCCGTTTTCTTGACGGATTATTGTGGACGGTAGGCCTAACCGTAAAAATACAGGTGCGTTTTCAAATTTCTCCAGGGTGGTGTGAACGCCGCCTAAGGTGTATTCTGATAGTAAAGTTTGCCCTATTCATTGTTTTTTTTTACAAGATTGGTATTGGTCTTCAAAGCTGCCTCCATGTTGGACGACTCAAAGATGAGGGAAGGTAAGTTATGAAATGTAGGAGAAGACATTGCTAAGTTCCATAACTTCTTTAACCACCCACTAAAAGTAACGACCTCCGAAAATATCGATTATAAGTTACAACTTTTTATATA